>JAVFBW010163024.1:0-11546 GCA_034783835.1 Mopalia ciliata
TGCTAGTCATCAATAAACCCCTGATTACCCATGCTAGTCATCAATAAACCCCTGATTACCCATGCTAGTCATCAATAAACCACTGATTGCCCATGCTAGTCATCAATATACCCCTGATTACCCGTGCTAGTCATCAACATACCCCTGATTACCCGTGCTAGTCGTTAATATACCCCTGATTACCCGTGCTAGTCATCAATAAACCCCTGATTACCCGTGCTAGTCGTTAATATACCCCTGATTACCCGTGCTAGTCTTCAATATACCCCTGTTTACCCATGCTAGTCGTTAATATACCCCTGATTACCCGTGCTAGTCATCAATATACCCCTGATTTTCCATGCTAGTCATCAATAAACCCCTGATTACCCATGCTAGTCATCAATAAACCCCTGATTACCCATGCTAGTCACCAATATACCCCTGATTACCCGTGTTAGTCATCAATATACCCCTGATTACCCGTGCTAGTCATCAATAAACCCCTGATTATCCATGCTAGTCATCAATAAACCCCTGATTACCCATGCTAGTCATCAATAAACCCCTGATTACCCATGCTAGTCATCAATATACCCCTGATTACCCGTGCTAGTCATCAATATACCCCTGATTACCCGTGTGAACCATCATTACCCACCTGATTACCCACAATAGTCATCAACATACCACTGATAACCCATGTAAAGCATCAATATACCCATGATTACCCATGCTAGTCATCAATATACCCCTGAATACCCATGTAAATCATCAATATACCCATGAATACCCATGTAAATCTTCAATACACTCCTGATTACCCATGCTAGTCATCAATATACCCATGATTACCCACGCTAGTCATCAATATACCCCTGATTACCCATGTTAATCATCAATACGCCCCTAGTTAATTATGCTAGTCATCAATATACCCCTGGTTACCCATGCAAATCATCAATATACCCCTGATTACCCATTAAATTATCAATACACCCCTGATTACCCATGCTAGTCGTTAATATACCCCTGATTGCCCATGTTAATCATCAATATACCCCTGATTATCCATGCTAGTCATCAATACACCCCTGATTACCCATGCTAGTCATCAATATACCGTCATTACCCGTGTGAACTTCTGCTTACTCATGTAAATAATGTAAACACTCCTTTGTGGTAGACCATGCGATATAGATTTAATTATTTTTACTGAAAAAAGCAAATTATATCATAACATATATGTTGGTGTAATAGGGCTATTTGTATTAGCTTTAGCCTCGTGTGTAACGCCGCTTAGTGTTATAAAATTCGGACTTGAACCGCAACCACGTGAGTTTGAATTGTGTAATACCATAGACTGTAGCAAAATTGTATGTAAAGACATTTTGGCCTTTAAAGTTCCGATACATCTTCTACACGTTGCCCTTCAAAAAAAATTATCAACAAAATTATGAAATTCACTTTAGTTTCTGCATGTCAACACTTTGAAATTACAGGTTGTGAATAAGATGGTGAAATTGAAGTGGAAAGAGCAGCTTAGCCACTCACGCAAATGAAATGATATTATCCGAACATATAGAGGCCATAAATAAACACAAAACAAGCGTCTTCCTGCACTGACCTGGGTGAATACGAGGAACCGTGTTAATAGGAAACAGCACCATTGGCAATGGCTGCAGTTCATGGCTTTTACAAACGTGACAAAGTACTTGATAACAGTATTAATCCTTGGCTGAATTCTGGGGATGTATCTGAGTTGGCCATCGGTTCGTTGATCACTGCAACTCTGTATTGACGGAAAATGCTGAACATATTCACACAGTAATGGTTGCCTTATATCTGACAAAAATGGAGACATTATTATAGAGACAAAACGAAGTTAATTTGGAGTTGATGTTGACATTGGCAATATCCTGTCTGAGCTCATGTCATGTTGAAGCATCCTGCCTGAGATTATGACAATAACAACCACCCAGTCTGCGATCATCACATTTGGATGGTGCTTACGTATGCGAGCGATCATACATTGTGATTTTGGTGCAGAATTGTATCTTCAAAGGATTATGGAGAAGTGACAAATACTGTTTAAAAAGGATGAGTTGCTTTTAAGAAGCAATTCTCCTGAATTTCCCCCTAAAGGATGCATTTGGAAATATATTAAAACAGAGTGTCTGTGAATGATTCAATATGTTGTTATTATAAGTTGTGTGTACAAGGACCCATGTGAACGATAGACTATGTGGAATTTAATCCGTGTTGGTTTTTCAACCAGTAACTGTCATTTCATACATTTATATTATAAACTGTGCATCCAAACAAGTCTACACCTTACATATTTTTCACGTTTAGTGGTGTGTATAAAATGTGTATTGAAAACACTGGAGTAAAACTGTTTGATTTATTTATATTTGTGGGCTCTATAACTTGGTAATAAAAATATCGTTAGCAATTGGTAACAGTATGGAGTATTGCTCACCAAATGCTTGAAGACGAGCCCGGGGCTTCTATTCACTATTATGTCCATCTGATAGATTTACCACATTTTCTACAGACTTTATGCCAGGTCACTATAACCATTATTGATTTAACACTGTCTTAGAACTTAATTTATACTATGTAGGTTCTGCAATCAGTGGATCTCTCTAAAAGTTCATTATCTTTTATGAGGAGACAATAATATTGTAATAGTAACACCTTTTCCCCCGAATAGAGTACTGGTGGGGGGGAGGGGATCTTCACAATATGAAAATCAAATAATTGCAAATATAACAGAAAGAAAACAGAGCCACACACATAGTAATAGCTAATAAATCCCCACTTTATCAATCAGACAATTAACATTTTCTTGCCACAGGCTATAAAACTGAGGTTAGTCGAGAGTTACATCAGGTGTATACCTACTTTCAAAATTCAGACAGAAATAAATTCAGCTTAGAGGAAAGGGTAATACCTTGGAGTCAACGACTTCATTAAATACAGAATGATTTTTTTCATCTCAGCTCAGCGGGCAGGGTAATACCTTGGAGTCAACGACTCGATTAAATACAGAATGATTTGTTACATCTTAGCTAAGAGGACAGTGTAATTCATTGGAGTCAACGACACGGCAAAAGACAGCATGATTTGTTAAATCTCAGCTTAGAAATCAAGGTAAGCGGATAGGGTAGCTCCTTTACGCCAACGACTTGACTAAATACAGAATGACCAGTTTCCTCTCAGCTTAGAGGACAGTGTAAATCCTTGGAGTCAACGACTCAACTATATACAGAATGATCAGTTTCGTCTCAGCTTAGAGGACAGTGTAAATCCTTGGGGTCAACGACTCAACTATATACAAAATGATCAGTTTCGTCTCAGTTTAGAGGACAGTATAAATCCTTGGGGTCAATGACTCAACAGAATGATCAGTTTCGATTTGACTAGACTCTCTCATGATGCATTTTTAACCTCATTTTTTAATTTATTGGAATTCATTACTTACCTGTGTGAGTTCACATGCTACATTATAATAGTTGTAAAAGTAAACAAACACATAGAAAAGGACGTTTGATCTGTTGATCCATTTATTTGACATATGTGTAGAAAAAAATCACATATGTGAAAACATAGTTTCAAACAAGTGAAAAATAATTCAACATATATCTATATGATAAAGATAAAAGTGATACAACGGCTAGCCATGGGATCCTGGTCAATATGTGTTATCTCCGCGTTCTGGACAAATCGGAAGTAAGAAAACGATTTAGAGAGAATTTTCATTGCAATGTCGTTAAAACGATAGATACAAAAATAAACTCAGTCAAAAAAGAAACTTCACAATCGTTTGGATTTCGATAAGTTGAAAATACAAGAAATCATGATTAAATAAAATTTTGCACTTATTAAGGACGGTGTACCATAAAAATAATGTTCATAATGTAACCAGTTCCACCGGAAATGCTACGAAAATGTAAGAGAGCATGTCAATAGCACGTATGCCATCCATGAGCGTTCACAGCTGCGACGCAACGTCTGCTTATGGATTGAATGATGCGTCTGAACACAGCTTGGGGGATGCGTCGCCATAATTGAACCAACATGGCACCAAGTTCCTGCAAATTATGTAAAGGGTTCCTTACTTGACGGAGTCTTCTGCCCAACAACACACCCCATACATGCTCTATGGGATTAGGGTCGGGAGATCTTGATGTCCACTCCATGACATTGCTGCCAGCATTTCTAAGAAATTTCCAGGTCAAATTGGCCGTATGAGGTCTGGCATTATCGGGATGGAATATCAGACATGGGCCATTAGCTGCCACCAATGGCAATAGCTCTGGAATGAGCACTTGGTCACTGTATCATGCAGCAGTTATGTTTCCTTGAACGACCATCAATTGGGAACGGGCAGGACCATGAAAGGTACCCAAAACCATAACACTACCGCCCCCAAAACGGTCCACTTCCTGCACACAACACTCGTCGTTCTTTGATCGCGTCTCCTCGAAACACCAAATCTCCCATCAGCGAAGTGCAAAGTGAATCGGGATTCGTCACCTAGACGACCATATTCCAATCACGCTGAGTCCTTCTCAGATGTCGTTGTACCCAGAGAAGCCGTTGACGTCGTTGTAGCTGGGTTATAATTGGTCCATGATATGGCCACATGCATAGAGACAAGCGGTGCGCAGGCGATTACGTATGGTTTTGACAGTGTCACAACCTCAAAACAGTTAATTCCTAGTGGACATTGGATTGAGAAATCAAGTTAGGCAAATGACGTAAGACGATTTGTCGGTTTTCTACATGTGTCGTCACACGTGGTCTACCCGAATGAGGTCGGTCTGCTGGGGTGCCAGTTTATTGGAGAAGTGTCCGAAGATCATGGATAGTCCGTCGACTACATCCCGTAACCATGGAAATGTCAGTGACCGACGTTACTGTATTCAGCATGTCAATGCCACGTTGAATGTTTTTCAGTCGTGGCATTGCAAATCAAGGGATAATACACTCAAAGCACATGTTTAACCGGGATGTCATTCTACTGTGATAACGTGGGATCCATTGCACGTGTCTCATAAGGTCACGTGACAAGGAACACAAGGAAACATGCTTTAGCCTTGATGTATGCTCGCTCGAACAGCACGCCGGAGATGCTGTGTGTCATGATGTCTTTGACAACGCATTAACCTCTAATAATAATAATATATCTTATATAAATTTTCATGAAAATATTTAGAAATGTATGAGTGTAAAGTTTCTTTTTTGCCTGAGTATATAACCACAGACATGTATTCAATTTAATCATGGGTGCTTGATGAATGAGCAAAGAATAACAGCGTCATCCTTTATCCCATTTGTTTGTTTTATTAATGTAATGAGCTCTGTATTGAACGGCCAAATCAAGCAAGTAAGTTGAATATTTATGAAAATCTAGCTGCAATGTTTGAGTTATCCGCCTTTGTTGAAATCCAAGCTTTTGAGAAAGGATGAATCGCGAGTGTTTAGAACATTATTAAAATATAGTATATTGATGACGAGTTCAAGTCCCATGACAGAATGTCCTGTTGCTGCTGTCCACAATCATGTTTGTTCTGGAAGCATTGCTATCTTATTGGGTCTCTTGTGCGATAGGTTGAGTGTAGATATGTCATTCCAAGGACATGCGGTATAAGTTGGACTATTTGTGTTCTGCTCTATAAAAATTGTACCATAAGTCACTGAGTATACTATTATTAATAAATAAACAGTAGGGGAAATTTTAAACAAGACACCAGATTGAATAAATGCATAAAGTCACCATTAACCCAGCATCTTGGCTTTCCTATCCTAAGTCATTATAATTCTAAAAACTATGAAAGTTGTATCCCCTTGCAAAGTGTGTGTTGTTTACATTTGGATCAGATATTTTCTTGAAAATTTATAGGTGTATAGCTCTCAGATCTGCAACTTGCGGAAAGGATTGATTGAAATGTATGGTCATCAACATCTCATTCATCAAGAAGCTTATTTATCCGTATTTTGTTTGGTTACTCACACAATTGACATTTTACCTGTTGACATATTCTGTGAAGCTCTGTGCTGACACTTATTCGGAAGCCTGCGTTCAACACGCCAAGGATTTGATATATATATGCTGTAAGAAAAATTTCTCAGGAAAAAAACGCAAACGTCCTGGATCTAACAAGATACATAGCACTTTGCAGGATCTTGTTAAAATACTGCAGGAATTAGAGCACGAAGAAATACCCGGTAATGGCAGGCCGTTTTATCACTTCTAACATTTATTCTACATATGTTGAATTATTTTCCACATATATGAAATTCATTTCCACACATGTGCTTTTTTTCCAAATAAATTCATTTATTTTACATATGTGAAAAATAATTTCATATATTTTGAAAAGAATTTCACAAATTTAGAAAATAATTCAACATATGTGGAAAAGAATTGAACATATGTGAAAAAACGTTCATTATATTTCAAATTCTTTCCACATATGTAAAATTACTTATTTATTTTACATATGGTAAAAAGAATTTCACTTATGTGAAAAATAATTCGACACACGTTAAATACGTTCACCTTTTGTGGAAATCGTTTTCACTTACGTAAAATAAATAGGTAAGGGACATTATTTTGTAATTATGTTACAAAAAGCATCTAAGACCTCAATAACAGACTTCTCCCTCAAAACCTGTATTTTGCTGCAATAAATTTGCTACAAAAGCACAATCTGATCAGACGCACATCCAGCCTCTGTGTTTATCAAATAAAAAGTTACAGCGAAGAATAAAACAGGGAAACTACATTTGTTTTATACGTCTACAATTGCGACCGATTCTGTAGTGGGCATTGCTACGTCTGATTCGTCGGGAAAATGAAACTATATAGACTGAATAAGAATAAAAACACCGCCTTATATAATATTCACTCTTGATATGAATTTATGATATTGTGTTTCAGCCGTTTTTGGCTGTAAATATATGCTAGTGTTCTTCTTTTGTATGCGCTTTGCTTTGTTGTTCTTCAAGTGTAATTTCGCTGCAGAGGAATATTTCCTAATCAACTCTCTTGAGTTGGGAGTGTGCCCCGCTGAGGCTAAACGTTAATAGGATTTGGAATATATTCCTATCGCCTTTGTATTCGTCTTGAAAGTCTACACAAGTAAGGCAAGCCATTTTATCAATTCTACCTTTATTCTTCATATATCGAATTAGTTTTGCTTTTATTTTACTTTACATATGTACCATTTCTTTTTCCACATATGTGAAATTCTTTCTTACATATGTTGAAAAGAATTTTACATATGTAAAATAACAATTTATTTTACATAAATATAATTCTTTCCAACATATGTAGAATTCTTTTCGATATATGTGAAATTTTCTTTCAAATAAGTAAAACAAAAAACCAAAACTAAACTAATTCACATATGTGGAAAATAATTTCATTTATGTAAAATAAACTTTTATTTTAGATATGTACAAAAGACTTCCACTTAACAAAAAAAAAGAGAAATGATTTCTCCCCACAGCAAGGAACTGTATCCATCCTTCATGTGTACTCCTATCGTCTTGTGAAGGCCTTCAAGACGAATACAAAGACGGTAGGAATATACCCACATGCTGTACAAGCTTACCCTCAACAGGGCACACTCACAAGTCGAGACAGGTGATCAGTTGGTCCACTGTAGGCAGATTACAACAACAAAACAATAGGCAGACAATGGCCTATGTTATATATAGGTCATTGAGTGAAGATTGTCAAAAGTCGCATACATTTACAGCCCACAACACCTAACCATACACTTCAGCATGGGTATCAATCACATACTTTATAAATAAGAGAAAACATTTTTTTTTATCCATGACGTATTTTATTTACCAGCAAACACCTACAGGTCAGACGAGCATGGGCAGAAACTTTGATGATCGAATAGAAGTTCACAAAAGTTCATAACTAAATACACCAGTTAACAATGATTACATCAATGAGCGTTATACAAATAATCGATCACCACAAAATAAACTACTTTGCTTCTAAAATACTTTTAATGGGTTTTCCTTTCAACTTATGAGGCAAAACACATCTCGCCTATATATAAACACATCGAACCTTTGTATACAACCGTTCAGCAAAGATGTCTGCTTATTGTGAGGCGGATAACGAGATGTAACAATGTGACCAGAGTTTAAGCCAAATTTCAATACAATTAAAATATAAATATAAAATAATTAAAATAGATCTGACATTGTCATGCGAACAATGTTATAATATGCCTACAAATGGCTTTTAACCCAGAAGAGCCTGTTTTAGCTTGATTTGTTCAAAGAGGTCCATCCTGTTTTCTTGTTAAAAAAATTCCCGTTGCGCCAAGCTAAATTTCCTTTTCTACAATTAAAATATACTAAACATGGACAATTTATTTGGTACAATACCTCTAACATTGCCATGTGAACAATGTTATGATATGCCTATAAATGGCTATTAACCGTAAAGAGCCTGTTTCGTTTTGAGCTTGATTCGTCCAAAGAGGTCTTTACTATTTTCTTGTTCCAAATACGGTTCCAGTTATGTCTGATTGAAGGCACTCGCCGCAACAGAATCAAAGGATCCACGAAACTGTTACATTGATATAAAATCACGAGAGAAATTCTAATTAAAAAATAGTTTTCTTGTTCGTCTTTAAACGCGTTTCCAAACAAGTGATTAGATATCGGGGCTGGTAGAAAAAAATAGAACTGATGTTATTGTCACCAACAGATATGTTATAGCTAATGAAAAATCATTCTTTCTGGTTGCAAAGCTAGCTGAGATCGATTCGATGTTTCTCTGCTGATACTTCAGTGAGCTTAGAACAACTATAGAGCAAACAAAAACAGTAGTATAACAAACCATTATATATGTGGAAACAGATGCAGTGTTTTCCATTTCATCAAATGTTAGCTGTACTTTTGCACAAATTGATGGATAGCTTGGTGGAAAACCAGCTATAAATTCTTCCCCGCGCATTAATAGAGAAACAAAGAAGGACAGAGTAGCTAAAATCCCAGTAAACCAAGGCAACCCCACTAGTACTAAAACGGCGAATTTGGGAAAACCAATCGTACTGTAGGTTAATGGCCTGAATACAGCACAAACACGATCAGCTGAGAGTACCATGGCACACGTTGGTTGAGCAAAGTACAAAAGTTGCACTGTCAAGGAAAAGAAGCTCGAATAACATGACAAAACAAGAGGCGGTATGTTAAATATAATTGCTAGAATGAATGGAGTTGGTACATTCGTCATCGGGAGGATAAGATTAGCCACGCAGAGGTTCTGTATGAAATATTTAGCCCTTTAGTTTGACTTGTTCACTTTAGCGATTGCCCAAAGAACTGTTGGACTAAAAAGCGCGGACATGCAGGCAACTGGAAAATATTTAAAAAAACACGACAAGGAATATTTTAGAAGGCTGTGGGTATATCCCGCTTCTAAGTATCCTGTCAGTCTGGTTTGTGATTGTGAAGTTCTCTGGCACATTCATCATCTTTGATCTTGATAGTCCTGAAAATTGAAATAATCTTTTGAGAAAAGGCATTTGCAGTAATTAGATCGCCAGGATTGTGGTAATCAGTCACAAGCCTTCTGTATAATGCTTACTTAATTAACCAGAAATGTGGTGATCATTATCTGTGAGACAGTGACTAACATTTCGTGTAATACTTACTTTACTCACCGGAATAGTGAAGCTCATTATCTGTGAGACAGTCACATGCCTTCCGTGCAATACTTACTTTACTCACCGGAATAGTGAAGCTGATTATATGTGAGACAGTCAATAGCCTTCTATGTAATAATTACTTTACTCACCGGAATAGTAACGGTCATTGTCTGTGAGACAATCACTAGCTTTCCGTGTAATACTTTCTATTTTATTGTGGGTCAGGTATTAATTCGTTTACGACCGGGTTAATATTAATTCGGGGAGGGGTGTTACTGATTTCCTGAGAGGATGAAAACTAGTCTAAAACGGGTGAAAATTAATTCCTGGTGAAGCATAAAAGCCTTCCAGAGAAGGAAAAAATTCATTTAGAGTCGCCTATGAATGAATTTCGGTACTGGTGAAAAAATAAAGACATTTAAGTCCCTGTATGAGCTGGCGTAGATCCCAGCAATGGGTTATATAATGTGAGTGTTGCATTGGGTCCCCTACCGGTGGGAATTTAAGGCACAATAGGGAGTAAATCGATTGATAAAAAGCATCACGAAAACAGTAGATTCTTCAGAATAAATAAGAATTTCTAATTTGAATTGTTTTTTCACGTCGTGCATTAAGACTGAGAGCATAAAACACTGAAAATCAATAAGTTTCCTTCTGGAAGGAGATTCTGGTGCAGGACGTGTGCAGCGAATCCAGAAGCAGCCTTGGTACATTTGCATGCTGACAAAGAAAATCCTGAGAAAATTAACACCTGTCTGAAAGAATATCGGATTTCACATGCTTCAAAAACAACACCTAATGAACTCGTGTGACATTCATCAGATCACCACTCTTAGTTTATATTTTATTTTTTAGCATAGAACATTCTATTTCCCAGAGATATAAAACTCCCTTTCAAGAACCCAATTCCTGGAGATAGAGAATACTCCCTCCCTGGAAAGATAAGGAAACACATTTCCTGAAGAGATGGAATAACCCCACTCCTTTATATATTTAATACCTCCACTTCCTGAAGGGATTTAATAAACAGTTCATTGAGAGCTATAAAACTCTATAATTACCCACTCAATGTAGATATAAAATAATCTACTTTCTAGAGAGATAGAAAAAGCACTTATAGGAGGGATACACAGACCAACTTTGTGCAGAGATACAATAACCCACTTTACGGACAGATTGAATAACAAACTTCCTGGAGTGATAAGATAACCCACTTTCAGAGAGACGGATAGGTGGAATAACCCAATTTCCATTCAGAGAATAACCTACTTCCAGGAGGGATAGAATAACCCACTCACTGTAGAGATAAAATAACATATTTTCTGGAGATACAGAATGGCCTATTTCCTGGGGAGATAAAATAACCAGCGACTCGGGAGGGAAGAACAACCTACTTTTTGGAATTATACAATAACCCACTCAATATAGAGATAAAATAATCTACCTTCTGGAGAGATAGAAACACACACTTTAGGGAAAGATAGAATAATCCACTTCTCGGATAGAGATAGAATAATCCACTTCCCGGAGAGATAGAATAATCTACTTCACAGAGAGGAAGAATAACCAGCTTGCTGGAGAGATTGAATAACCTTCTTTATGGAGAGATTTAATGGCCCACTTTTTTGAGAGATAGAATAACTCACTTCATGCACGGAATGATAGGATAACCCATTTCAGGGAAAGACATAATAACCGACTGTAAGCTGTATTTTTCCTGTACGATTATAGCATAAGTTAGAATCAATTAGTAACAATTAAGCAATCATCACAGAACGCATAATAGATTTGTTTGTTGTTTGTTTGATTGGTGTTTAACGTCGTACTCAAGGGTATTTCACTTATATGACGACGGACAGAAATACAGGACAT
>JAVFBW010163035.1:0-21072 GCA_034783835.1 Mopalia ciliata
GAACTATTTTTATACGTTTTCTAGGTATGAACCATTTGGGAAGACCTTTAACAAAAATTAATAGTTGTTTGCTTTCAATAGATCTCCAAAGGGGATATCTGCCTTGTTGTTCTTTTTCCTTGCCTAATATGTGTTTTAAACCACACTTAGAGTTATTTCACTAATGTGACGACACCCCACACCAAAGTGTTAGCACAACTATCCTGGAGGTCACTGGCCCCTTCACTCTATGGACCGGAGCTTTAAGGGGAACAGGAAGCTCTCAACCACTCTCATATTTGTCATTCTCCTTGTACACTGGAAGTCTTGTGAAACCATAAGGGTATAATGTAAGATAACAGATGTGTGTGACTTAATATATCATGGAAAGTTTTTTATGTGAAGAGATTGTCTCAGTATCTTCTCATTTGTTTTTTAAACTTCTCGTAATGGAAATCATCTGTAGCTTTTTCTCCAGAGTTCTTATTTTTAGATGAATTTCCTTTGTGTGAGGAACCTGAAACAAAAAACCATAAATTGGTTTTATTTTTATTGTAATAAACTTAAATAGAAACAAAACCATACCTATGACTTAGCAGGTGCTTTTCAGAACAGCTGACTAACTATAGTATAATTACTATAATTGATATAATGCATCAGTGTATCGTGATATCTTTACTGACAATATGATACAATATTATACAGCCTTGTATCGCGAAACCATATAATTGTGTAGAAGGCAAGCAAAATTGTTGTTCTCTGCGTTGAAAATATATATTTTATTTGAATCCTTTAATCACTATTTCATCAAACAATCCATTAACCAAACCAACCAACTAATCTCTTTTTATTTGTCATTAATAACTGGAGAGTTTTTAGACTAGTGAAGCCTGAATCAAGAATTATAGTATCGCTATATGTGAGGTCAATATCTAGATACATATCAAATCGTGGTGGAAGTGTATTGTCATCCATTTTGGTGCCCCCGAGTGACTTTACCGTAATGGGCAGGTGGGGATAATATTGTATTAATACAATATTAAAAGTTAAAAATAATAAACCAATTAATCTTCCATTTTTCTTAATTTTAAAATTTTAAATTCATAAAATTGATTGGTGATTGATATAATTTCACTTATATTTTGACAATGCACATAGAGTAAAATTGACAAAGACACAAACAAAAAGTCCTTAACCAGAGGTCATAAATAATCAAATAAAAAAATCATTGTAATATTTTCAGTATATTGACAACAAATAACCTACTTTTGACAGTTTCCAGTTCATCCGCATCACCCACTCTGACAGGTTTGGGAGGGGCTGCTTCTATCTTGTCTTTGTGTAATGGAGTTGTATCCTCTATTGTAACTGAAACAGGACAGATATAAAACATGTGTTTCACCATACCGTACTTAAATTGTTTGTTTAATTGGTGTACTCAAGGGTATTTCACTTATATGACAACGGACTGTCCACTTCATCCTGTACACTGCCTTCTAACGGTGGAAAACCGAGAGGAAACCTCGTAAAAACTTAGCCCGCGATTGCCAGAGCCACAACAAGTGACTCGCTCATAAACCTGATGGTCAAAAGGCGGACTCAAACCGTGAACGGTAAACCGAAGCGTGTTCGGTTCAGGAAGCGCACTCGCTACCCCTGAGCAACGGCCGGGGGGCCCCGTACTTAAAGGTATTTCACTTATAAGCTCCCATTTTACTACAATAGTAACACAGCCATATAATGGTGGGATTCTTATGTTTTGGAAAATCAATATTCTGCTATTGCAAATTTAGAACAGCAAATGAGCTCAGCTTCTCAATAAATTCATTTCTGTGATAACTTTGAATTATACTTTCTTACCAACATAGATCTATTTTATTTAGAATATGTAACAGCGAGGCAAGATCCTTGACACAAAGTTTTGTTTGTTACATTGGGGTTATATGCTATACTTAAGGTTATTTCACTAATATGATGGCCTACCAGCCCAATGTGTGGAAAAGAAATCCCCCTCGATGACAATGGCAACAAAAAAATACAATCACAGGACGTAAAAAACAAAAACATCACAAGCAAATCTGCTTCCTGTTGCCCCTTTAGCGCTGAGAGCACCAGGTCATGTAATGGTCAAGGCACGAGTGACACACTTCAGTGTTTTCATGATCCCCTGTTATAAAAACTGCAAAGCTGTCAAACATGAAGGCATGAAGATTAGTGTTTCTCTCAAATGATGACAATGTAGGCCTACTTTCAACAGTAAGACAGACTCAACCATAACATGATATAAAGTGTTCCACTCAAATAATCATTGTTTTTTTTCATACAATAGTATTTCACATGTATGAATAGAGTCTGTCTATTTCACACTATGTCTTGCTTAAATACAGTGGAAAACTGAAAGAAAAACCTCCTGAAAACCAGCCTGTGATTGCCGGAGTCCCTCCAGAGATGCACACTCATAAACTTTAGGTTGACAAAGCACGATCAGTAGGCCAACCCGAGTACATTTATGAAATCTTACATCTGTTATGTTGAACAAAATTGACTGCCATGTTTGTGGGAACAAAATCTGATACTTCAGAATCCTTCTTTCTCATTTTTTCTCGTAACAATATCTGCTTGGCATCTTCTGTAGCTTCAATGTTTTTAATCTTCGCACTGAAATCAAACAAAAGAGTTTATAGAGTAGGCCTGTAATAGTACATGGAATTATCATCACAATGGTTCCTGCTGCATACCCAGTTAGCAATAGATTTTTGATGATGCAATAGTTTATCGCAATTGTTGTATCAACTATTGATGGTTTCCCATAAATGAGTAAATTTCAGTGGGTCATGACATATTTGTTTCTGGAAAACTGGCATATATTGGACAAACAGAAGGTGAAATTCATGACCCGTATTTTAAATTAATAATTAAGTTCCGGTAATATTTTTTTTTTAATTCCAAGCTTGCAGCGAGTTTAATAAATTTGACAGCTCCTTGAGACCATCTACATATATTCTCAAATGGAATATTGAAGGACCATGCAAAGCCTATTCACAACAGGAAAATATAAGAACTGCAATAGTATTGGAACAATGTTATGGACTAGCAAAAGCTCCACTGAACTGGAAATGCTGTTAAACATTCTAAATTCTTTAAATTTATACTTGTCCAATTAAATAGAAAAGTAATTATACCAATCAAAAATGTTGACTTACTGAATGCCTAGGTCAATCTCTGGAATGCCAGAAAGCATCTGATTGGACAACATGTCTTCTGATCTCTTGGCACTGTCCAATCGTAGTCGATCTGGCAACTGATATAGTGTATCTTCTAGTGGGTTTCCTCTGAAATAAATGTCAGACTTCATATTATTTCGATGATTTCACTCACATAATGATAACACATCTTATTCAAACAGATAAACGTTATGTATATTGTAACCAATATCTGATTCAGAATGATTTATTGGTGTTTAATGTGATGGCTCCAGGCAGTGTACTCCAACATTAATGGCTAGAATACACAACTTTAAAATACTTGACAGCAAGGCTGCCAAAGAGCTCGCCTGATCCGCCAATGAAAGGGAATGCATTCCTTTTGCCTTGAAGGTAAAAATGCAAAATGATTTAATATCTATGCATAAAGCCTTTTAAGAGTAATTAATGCGCATGTAATTAGCTGAACTGATAATGACTGTCTCCCCCCATGTTGTGTGACATTTACCCAAAATTTTAGGAAAATCAATTTGGATATATAGTGCTTAACGCAAATTGTCTGCCATTTTGTAAAAAACAATATCACCTAATTAGCATAAATAATATTCAGAGAATTCCATATTATTTTAATTATGTCTTCCTTTCTGGTCAGGCAAACTGTGTATAATGCTTCAGAAAAATACTGTCAGTACATTTCTTTATAGAAGCCTTTACATGGTTGATGCCATTGCTGATGCCGACACCAGGGGTAGGACATAAGCTCTCCTTACTTCGTGCAGGCGAGCTAAAAATGTAGTATTGGAATATTGATGTTCCCCCAGTACAACATGGAGATAGCAGGGCCTCAATAAGAACATGCTGTCTTTAACCTGAGGACCCAGAAATATCTTAAAGACACCAAGCCCGTGTGTCAAACCCCAATCTAATTAAGATCAAATTTCAAAAACACTCCCTGTGTTTTGTTTGTCAGGATATTTAGATCTAATGCAATGACCCCACCTACAATGTCGATTTGTTTCTTAAAAGTTCAATCACAGAGCTGCTCCTCAATTCTGGTTTGTAAAAGCTGAAGATTTCTGCCGACGAACCGAGGTTTCCCCAACTGCGTATTTTTACATGACCAACAGATACATACACATGAAATCAACAAACACCACTCAAATAATAATAATTTTCCCCTGTTTACATGTGACTTTCAACATCACCTCATAAGAAAATTGAACAAGTTCTGCTGGCTTAATTTGGTGTTAACCATGGCATTGTGTTATCTGTGTTTTTATTGGACAACTGAACTGTGACCTTTCGTGAAGCCAAGTAAACTTGACCTTATTGAACAGTAGAAGTAGAGTGATTGCGTTAGATCTCAATAGAGCGACAAACAAAACACAGAGCGTTCTTAATTTAATCAGATTGGTCAAAACCCAGACTCCTTGAAGAAGTGGCTGCAGTAAACAGAGGGCATTGGAATGTTTACAAAGCCCCCAAGACCCTGTGTCAAACCCAGACTCCTTGAAGAAGTGGCTTCAGTGAACCAGGCTGCATTGCAGGAGTACAGGGCAGTCAGAGTTCAGTAAATGAAGAAACTGGTGCTCCCACCAAAAGATCATCATGTTAATTTATTGTTTAAAAAACAGACTGATTCCTATGAAGATTCATCACAGATATACGTGACATAGATGTTTGTTTGTTTGATTGGTGTTTAACGTCGTACTCAAGGGTATTTCACTTATATGACGACGGACAAAAATACAGAAAATTACAAACAAATTTGCTTCTCGTAACCCTTTAGCTCTGCGAACACCAGGGTAACATAAAGCTACCTCTTTTCTTGTCTCTTATACGATCGACTGAGGAAGCCGAGGGAGTATTCTGCAGGGCCATGGCCCACCCGCTCCCTCACGGGGTGTAAATATTGAAGTATGGTTCATGTCCGCAGAAAAACTGTAGTGACTTTACTAAGCCTACTAGCAACGGAGAGGCAGATTTAATTTTAGTTGTATTCAGAATTATTCCTCTTCAACAGCTGAAAAATGTCATTGGCTGTGACAATTGTGCTCTCAAGTTTAATCATATGCTACAGTGTAAGATAAAAGTTTATTTATGTTGGCATGATGCCATCTCTGGAATGAAACAGAAACGATCCCTGCATTGAGATAGAAACAATCTTTCATACAAGTCATTTTGAGCTGTGACGTAGGCAGGGGTATGTCGGAACATCTTCGACCATTTCCGTACCTTCCCATATGAATATTCATGAGCTACACCGCTTTCCACTGTTTGGAGACACATTTGAGTTTGCTATGTTCCCATGCTGTTCCCTGCAATGACGTGTACAACGTCATATATTGGTCAATGGTTCGCTGTACTCGCGCTAAAATGTAGTTGCGCGTCGTGGCTAACAAATACAGTGTACACGTATGTTCCTTATACCCATGAGTTCCTAGTTTGTTCATAGTTAATTAACAGTTCACTTGTCAGTTAGCTATCGCGGTCTTCTAGTTACCAAACGGTTAACGAAGCAGAGGTAACTCGCATGGAATTCCTTTCATCATATGACTGAGTTATCCACGTGTTTTGGTTTACGTCTGAAGGCTATCCTTGTGTAGATATGATGACCACATTGGAGCTACATCATTATTAAAATACTAACAGCGGACGAAATTTGAAGCATTTGCAACAAGTCATACATAAAAAAGGTACAGTGTTTTGTTTAAATGTAAGTTTATCCGAGAACGGGGTTTGTTCGGCGTGTTATTGGTATAAATCCGCGTAGTACTTTGGTTGATTTCGACGCATGCGCGACAAAACATCCAGGGTTAATATTACAGGTATTCTTGTAGTATTATTGCTTCCATTCACCTCCGAGATAACTGTACCGGTACGGAAAGTGTCGAAGGATGTTCCGACATGGTATTCGAGACTGTCCGATAGATAAACTTGGTTCGGCAGACTGTCATAAACGGATTCTCAGCCACATTTCCTGGCAGGTGCTTGAAAATGTTTTAAACGTGTTATGTGGGCCAATATAAAAAGTAAAATTGTTTTAAATAAGAACAAGTAGATGTGATAGCAGTTTTAAAAAGAATTGCATTGATCTGCAGTTGATCGACACAATTACAGAGTCCAGATGTATTTCTACAGTTGCAATTTGCCGAAAAATATGCTGTAATATTATTACAATAAAAATGGCCTTGGTTTATAACAAAGCACTATATGCTCAATGTAACTGAGGTAAGGCGCCGACGGTTCATTCAAATGTATAGATGAGGGTGTCCATACCAAATGTCCAGCGAAGGTTTATCTTCAGCTATATAATTACAGGCCTACTTTGTGTTATACGTTTTACATTTACTCTTATTAAGCAGATGTTGCTATGCAACTGATCACCAGATTTAATCGCTAATCGCTGATTAGAGACAGACCTTCAACATGGCGTGACGTCAACTTATATATGCTCTATAAAGCATTTGTAAAACAAATTTCCATAAACATGTACACATAAGCAGATAAACACAATGTAACTGTCTAAAGTCTAAGTGATATCGACCTGTTCATTTTATTCAACGTATTTTATTTGGGAATTTTTTTTAACACATCAATAATCCATATCCATTATAACGTACACTTATCCCCCGCATATGGCTTTTAACGATTTTATATGCATGCGATAAAAATAAATATGCATGGACAGAGACGTAATAATAAGTGGGTGTTATTATCTTAAGTGTGATGCAAATAGCACGTGTCCATGCCTTGAAAACATGACTTGATGTCTATAGAATAAACAGAAACGTGGAGCGATTCTCTTAAACTTCATGTTTAATGTAAAATCACACTTTTAAATTTAAAAATTTATAGTACATTTTTAAAGAAACTTTGAAAAGGGTATACTTGTTGTTACTACCGTAGCCTATATATCAATGAAAAGTGATTTTTTTAATTGTAAATATTCAAAACCCGATACAGAGTACCAAGTCTCGTTGGTATATTAAACATAGTTTTTGTTTAACGATTAACACACGCACGGTTGGCGTTCTAAATGCGGCATAAAATGTGTAAGTCTTTGGCCAGTTCGCGGTTTCGACCGACCGACAGGCAGACAGGTCGACTGACAGGCTGACGAACGAACGAAGGAAAGGTGGGATAAAGGAATAAATCTATCAATTCTGTGTAACAAAACATGAATTTATCATTATATATCGTTGTCGCTACGGCGGCTATTGATTTTTATCGTCATAATTGTTTTCATTGAACTCCCCCACGAACCATTGCTTGCCCTTATAGTAAAATATACGTGACTTTCCAGCGTACGTACAGCTACTGGGATAATATGGTCTTACTACGTGTCAATAAAATGTTTCATTCATAGCTCTAAATCGTATATGAATGAATTAAGGCTTAAGACGCCATCTGTACGTAATGACTCGTAAAATGTACACCTATGATCTGACGGACTGTGCAATTTTATGAATGGAGATCGATGAGTGTGGGAAACAAGAGTGTCATATTTCACAACGAGCGCATAAAGGGACATTTTTATGAATGGATTTACTGACACATAGCTTGTACACAAGCATATACTATGTGTATTTATAAAATATGAATGCGTCACGAAATTGTACAAAGAGAAGCGACTTACATAAAATAAAATTAGGCTTCACGTATTGACATGTTGGTTGTTTTTTCTAATGACGCAAAAATGAAACGAACTTTTTAAAATATAATGTAATAATTAGAATTATTTCAGTATATAAACATTTCGAAACGTGTAATGTAAATCCTTTGCGTTTTCTATGGATGGCAATGCCTACTGTTTCATTATTCATTTTATGGCTGACAGGAAATGACATATCATTTTTGGATTACATAGGTTATGATAACATTGTGTAGCAGCTTCCATACAATTTAATGTCATACCAGTCGCCTCATATATGATCCTTCAGACATCACACATGTTTCTATAATAAACTGGGATGTTAGGTTGAAATTGCTGCTGTTGTTTTATGTGTTGTGTGTGACAGTTCTAGTATGAGTGGTGACATGTCTAAGGTCAGCTAGTACAAACAGCTGCGAATGAAACTAAAAGACGGCACTATTTGTTTAAAATGATTATTTGTTTTAGATAAATTCCCTTGTAATGCGGGGAGTCACTTTTTGTTTTGATACAATTATTGCTAAAATAAAAACAATGAAGCTCAAATAATATACTGTGTTATCTTTATTTTTTTTTTATAGATTCAACTGCATTTAATTGATTGATTTTGTTATTAATACTTATGATTTTAATAATCACGTATGTCTTATACGATATTTTTTATTACATAAATTAATTAGTTAAATCGTACTGATTAATTATATCCACAGAAACCGATATAATATAAATGATGTCCAACCATGCACGGCATGCAGGGTTATCCCTTGACGCTAGAGAAAATACATTCAAGGCCCCTTTATACTAAAGTTTATTTTACGACTTCATGACTTTTGTTTGTGTTGTTTGAGTATTAATTTCTAAGTATTTTACGTTTGCTATTGATTACCGACAGTGGCGTTAAGACAAGTCCGACAATTCAACTGATGTTAATGAACCACCAGGTGTCGTTAAGTTTTCGTTTACATCTGGGTAATTCATTAGGAGTAGGTATAGCTTATAGATAACTTTGTTCGGTGCACTGTATGCACCCAATCCTAGCGTGTTGACGGAGTGTGGATTGACGAGGGCAGGTTAAAAATACAAATAATCTGATATGAGAGTAGGAAAGGTCTGGCTACTCCGAGAGGGTACCCGGTACAAACTCATCACTTCAACTTGACCGGCGCCCTAGAAGCTAGAATGAGCTAACATAGTGGATGAGAGCTAGTGCAGTATAGTGATTTTACCCAGATATTCACAAACAGCGTATAATGTTTGTTTATAGCGCTAAATGGGCTTCATCTCAGTCGACCGAAGGCTGGAACAGGGATGAGGTGAAGCATCAATATATAATAGCATTTCAGAGTTTGCATTGAAGCGTTCGATTAGGAAGCCATTTTTTTAAGATCAAACAACAGATCAGTCAGATAGCTGCAAATGAAAATGAACTCTCCTTGGTTATGAGATGAGATAAAGCCTGGCGATCAGGAAAGGGAAGGGCAAGCGAACATTTGGTAGGATCAAATCATTTTCTATAGAAGGTAGAAGATGTGTTCTCCTGCGGTTTTTATTGTCTAAAACAAGTATAACCATCTCATCCCTAAGTATCACAATGGTAACACATATTTCTCAGCCGTCGATAAAATTCTAAAAAGAGGGCTCCGTTTTATTTTCCAAATGGTATAGAAATAGCAAAGAACAATCTGCATTTTACAGATAAAATTTAAAGCGGAAATTTGAATCTACAATTCATAGTTATAATTGGATACGGTAAACAACCCCATCTCTCACCCACGTTGGAACGTAAATTTGAGCTTTTCCATTAAACGTCTGGACATACAACTTGGAAATTTGACGTCAGTCAATATTCGAACTATTTCACATGTTGTATATGATTATAGGCGAACAACGTTTGTATCCTTTATGTTGTGCCTATGTTGAAGGAGAGTTAGTATTGGTGTTTTAGCAGTACTTATATTATAAAGACGGTACCAGTAAAAATCGTAATTCAGAAAACGGAATGTTTTAGTTTGTTTGAAGAGTAGCAATGCTATCTTTACTTAGCACAATATAAAAATTAATCTTCCAGCATTATGGAAACTTTTTACATCTAGGTTGTGCTGGTGTCAATTATTGTTGGAATACATCGCCGTTATATAAGTGAAATACTCTTAAGCACGGCGTAAAACACCAATCAATCAATCAATCAATCATAACAGTCGTAGCTTTCTGATGAAGCAATGTAAATAAAACAACATTGTCGGATCGTCGTAGAAACGATCATCTGATAGTAAAAAAAGAGTTTTAATTTTAGTTTGAAGGACGCAGAGAATTCCGAATTTAATTTTATTGGTACAGGTTAAATCATTTAAACAACCATACAGTGGAAAATTAATCTTCCTTTAGCGCAAATTCAAGACATGTCTAGCCTTAACAGGAGGCCCTTATAGCTAGAGGGATCATGATCAAAAAGTTTGAAATGAAAGTTTCCATTTTTAATATTTCACTAAAACTATATATATCATATTGCATCTTGCACACAAAACTATGAGAGGAAATTGTGTTTATATATTAAAATAGATGTTTGAAATTGTTTTACTATAACAAATACTGACAGATTTTAGTCGTCTTCAACGGCTACACGTTACTTGTGTAGTATTGTCACCTATTCAGTGGAACTATGGGTTTATTGCTTTTTATTTGACCATAAATAAGTCTTTTCAAACATTGAACCCATCTCACTTAGACTTATGTAGTTCATTCATATGAGGGCGTGTCCGTCCAATGGGGAGATACTCATAAACAACCCTTGCTGCAAGTAGCAACAAACAAAGACAAGGCAGGACAATTACAAGACGGACTACAAATACCGTCATAAACATATACATTTCATGTTGCCCCTTACTTCTGAGAGCCCCAGGGCAACAGTAACTTCACGGATATTAGTGAAAGGGGACTATAAAATCTGAACAATGACTTTAAATTGGTATCCTGGAAAGCGATGTGGCCATGTGGTGAGTCGAAATGTAGGGAAAGACCACGAATTGATATAGAAAATGCTTTTAAAACTTGAGATGTTAATTAGTTTATTAACATCCGTGTTTATCAATTGACATCTCTAGGTCAGTAGGCCTACGATTTATTATAAGAAACATAAAACGCCTTAGGCCTATGTGATAGTTTTACCACCACACTTAATTCAGCTTGCACGATACCTCGGTATCAGCTATCGCCTTGAATATCCGCAAAATTATGGACTGAATTCAACCACCGAACCTCAATGGAAAGGCTTCTCTTGTTAAGCTGCCATCATCTGTTCATTTGGGCATGTCTGCACGTAATTCCGACATCATGAGATGACGGCTGGCCATTATGACGACAATTTAGAACACGTCAAGGAATGGTTTGCGGCAAATCCACGACTATAGATGTATTGCAAGGAATTAAATACGTAAATCTATCGACTTATTTATAGGCCAGTTGTTTGTATTTAATGGCGTTGTCTAAGTGGACTATATCTCCAGAGCGATGAGTTTACGTCAAAGCCATATTGAAGTAGTATCCCAAGGCTTTTACACAAAGACCAGACAATATGAGATTTGGCGGGAAATTGACAGTAAGAATGGACGAGATTTTTTTTACTTTGTATACATTTAGCAAAAACTGGCACAGTGCCCAGTCGGTCGTAGGGCAGCTCATTAATAACCGTATAATGCTTTTTGAGGTGTCATGACTTTTTCTGGCATGCTGCCAGACATGTTCTTTTTTTCGAATGGAACTGGAAAGGGATGGAAAACTACAACAAAACATAACCATTCATATAAGCAAGAGTTGTGATAAAAACAACATTTGAGTATTTTTGGTCAATCTAACCATCCGCAGATTCTACGGAAATTTAAACTTAGAGGACCCCAACCTAATTTAAACTTAGAGGATTACAATCTTTCTGTTTCCATATCTGAATAATAATATTTGTTTAAAGAGACCAAACATACCGACTGTTGTTCCAAAACAAGATTTCGGGAAAAAGAGTTTTTAATTCAGCAATCCTTATGAACATGTTGTATAAATGTTCGCCAGATATAAGCCATAGCTATGGTTGCCAATGGTTTTTATAGATATCGAGTTATTTTCTACGTCTATTTTTTAGCCTTTGGATGCAGTTTCAAAACAAACGCCAATGGCACGCAATCATGGCAAAAAGTGAAGAGCATGTGATCACACAACTAAACAGCCAGCCAAGAAATAACAAACCTTTAAATATGCAGTGTGGTTAATGAATTAGAACTTCAGTACCAAGAAGATTTGAGTTCGAAACACATGTTTTTTGTCACTGAATATGGTTAACGTATTTTAAACAACATTCATAGATGCGCATGCGTCAATACTGTATCCAAACATTCTTTATGAATACTGTGTTGCAAGTAGTTATAAGTGCACAAATTTTGAACTAATTTTAGGCTTTAAACTATGACAGTAAAGTTGAGTGTTTTTTGTTGAATAGTAGTACTTTAACAGCATACATGTTAAGAGGATTTAAAAACGGTATTAATTGAAGAGTTATTTATTCGGATGCCAGTAATGTTGTCCCGTTGATTATTTCGCTGTCGTCCGTACGCAAATTTTTACCTCAACTGCATACTTTACTGTTGTTGAAGTCTTAATGATCATATGCTGGGCTACGTCTGTTTGCGAATTGCAACCTGTATGTCACAGAGTGGTGACATTGGCCAAACAGCTGTCCGACGCAAGTCACTAATTTGAGACTGCTTAATAGACTGATCTTTTACGCTAATTGCAAAAGTACGTTGACTACGCTGTAGCTTAGACATTTTAAATCTTAAATATGTTGTAATTTTCGACGAACAACATCAATAGAACAGGAAACGCCATGAAAGCGAAACAACACCACATCAGACAGAAATCTGAGTCAGTCTTGAATTAAATAGTGAAGCAAATGATATAATTAGAAAAAAAAGTTTCATTCTATAATAACTTAAAGAACACTCACTGATTTTGACGGAAAGTCTATATAAAAAAGAATACAAGAAAGGGCAAAGGCATATATTCATAAAACATTTTTTATTTAAAAAATATAATTTATATTAAATGCAAACTCTCTTTTGACAATAAATTAACGATAATAACAACCGGATATGAAATAATACAGTGTGACCTTGAAGAATGATGGATGGATGGAGCATTGTTGAGTTGACTAGACTTTCAAATTAATATTTGTTAATGCAAATATTTAATAAACAATAATGTAATTAACAATACATAATATGCGAATACCCAAATAAATAATTTATACAAACTCTTAGGGTTTTCTAATATCTGGTAAAAACATAATGCGAGACTCTTTTTAAACTACACAGTACTCCAAAAAGGATAGTAATGCCTTTAAATGCAATACCGGGTAAGACAAGTTTGTCTTTTTTACCCAATGTCAAAATAAATATTTGCTATTCGTTTGGTGCGAGATTTTCTTGAGATTACTTAATGCATTAAAGAAAAAAATGTCAACAGGATGAAGACAAGGATGTGCTTTCTTCCTACTGTTAAAATAAATATATGCTACAAATTAGCACAAAAATACATTCTCGAGGTAAGCTTTGTAAAACTTCGTAAATATTTTGACTTTGACGTTCTCAAACACGAAGAAATGCTTTGTGTGTCGGGACATTTTTTTACGAATTTTTAACTAACAAATCATCGCTGCCTTAATTCGCACAAATGCTTTTATTCATATGCTTTAATGATTCCTAAAACCGAAAAAAATTTATTCCATGTTTTGTTTTTTTTGATTTCTCACAATAAATCGACAGTGTCAAAAGAAAAACAAAAGTCAATAAATAATATTGTATAACATGCTTGAAAATAAATTTCATCGTCTGTATGTCCAGAGTCTGGCGGAGTCAGGGGGTTTATGGAAGTTTTTAAATATCACTTTCCTAACTTCATGAATATCAGGTATATACATAGCACTAAGTCAGCAGTCTTAGGGTTTCACGTTCTCACTTCTCACATTTACACGACCTTACGTCCCACAAACAAAACTATTTAAACAGAAATGTATAAAAACAAGTCAAAATATTAAATAAATATCATGATGAAATGAGAATGATAAATAAAAGAAGATAAATGATCCAACTCTCTGGTGAGTATTTGATGAAAAAATGCAATTTGTGTTATTGCCCATACAAAGCTGCCTTATCTTACTAAAATAGTTATTGGATTTCTATGATTCGTTCAGATTGCCTAACAGTAAGTCAGTTTCAAACGACTGGATGCCTGGGTGTTAAAGAAATGTCAAATGGGATTGGCCTCATTGTAAGTCCTGCTCTTCCCTTTAACTCGGGTAATTTATTGGGATCCGCGGCACTCACTCGGTAGCGGGCCAGAATATGAGAACAAAATGTAAAAACTTCTGTCTTAGCGACTGTAGAACCTAGACAAACTCTACTGCCAATTCCGAATGGTATATAGCCCCGTCGATAAATCATCTCCCCTGCATTCATGAAACGCTCTGTAGAAACAAAAAAGAGGAAATAATTTACTTTAATGACAACAATAAAAATCAAATGAACACAAAGATGTTAATTTTGTGTAAATGACGGTGTTTATTTTTACATTTTGTTATGGTCATTGCAGTTCTTGAATAGTATTCGTTAATGCCGATTGCTTACTGTTTTATATCACAGCATGAAGGTCACACGGATTGCCTTGAATGCATTCCTTATGCTGATACAATGGCGTTGGATAGTGGCTACAAAGGGAGATAAATCTGTTGCTCATGTTACTATTATTTTCACCTTCCTTGATTATTCATGTGAAGATATTTTAAGGGAAGGCGAGGGATAATATAGCCAGTTAAATAAGTAGCAGATTAATATTCCGTAACAGCCACTGACCGAACTGATTCTGGTCTATACCAGGTGTACAGCTGCAACCCAAAATATTTTTTATATTTAAGTAGTACTAAATGTATGTTTGGATCAAAAGATGATGAAATTCGGTCAGCCAAATTCGCCCAGCCTAAAAACGGACTCACACACAGGGCAATATTGCATCAGCTCATAAATCTTTGAATTAATAAACACATTTTTAGCATATAGATGGCCAGGGAAAAGGAATGACACTTATTTGTAAATACACAAAACTCGCAGGAGAGTCGCTCTCACAGCTCCCCATGCAGAGGAATTGGCAAGGCCCCCACCAACAACTGACAGTTGTTCAGCAAGTATCCAGGGTTTAGACGTATATAGTCAGCGGGAGGTTAAGTTAAACATTTGACAACTTACCAGGTTTGAATTCGTATGCATCTTTCCACGTTCTTTCGTCGTGATGTATCGACCATATATTCAAGATAACCATCGAATCTTTGGGAATGTCATAACCTCGCACTCTGCAAAAATATAATATTGATGTCATTTTCAGCCCCTTTGTCTAATTTTTTTTTTTTTTTTTTTTTTTTTTTTTGCACTTTAACTTATGTTAACGTTTTTTACATATTTTACTACGTAGAGATTTCATTTTATTTGACCTTTTCGGGGTAGTTCAATTAGTTTTTTTTTTTGTCATTTTTAATAGGGTTACTCTTAGTCTTAAGGTTATTTTGCTTAGATGACGGCGTGCAAAAACATCACAGATCGGCTTCGTGTTACCCCTTAGCTCTGAGAGCATCGGGGACCAGGGACCTTCCCCTATGAACCACCGGCCCATTAGTATACTAGTTGAATAACCGGCTGTAAGGCTTAAACCAGATAACAGATAAATCAATTCATCGATATTTCTAGCTCACCTTGTATCTTGGGTGACACGATGTGGGAAGCCGACTGGAAGTACTGTAGCTAGTCGGAATGTTTCTTTTATACAGGCTTCTAAGTACGGGTAGGAAGCTCTCTCAGCCGGATATATTCCCTCCTGTTCTTCGGAAACTGACAGTATCTCAGCCGCAGCTTTTTCTTGGCACTGTAACATTGAATTTACAATACAAATAAATAAATAAATTTGAAAACAAAACGATTCACCTGCATGTTTTATTTGCTGCATATTCATTTGAGACATTGCTACTGGTTGGATGTTGTTAAAATATTTGTTTGAATGTGCAAATTTTTGTTACATTTTACTTTATATTATTTTAGGCTTTCCAAAATACTAAGTTTATTATTAACTGAGGGCAATTTTTATGCCTTAATGGTAATTAATGGTCAGTTCGAGATCAATGAATATTCCAAATATTAACCAAGAATGACAACAAAAAACAACACGATCGCTTACCTCTGGATTATGAATCATATATATAAGGAACCATAAAATAGCCATCGTCGTTGATTCGATTCCGCCGCCAAATAATTCGTATACGATATGGCCTATTGTCTTATCACTGAGCATGCGTATTTTCTCCGTGTCGTTGTCGGCTATGGCGTCACTCTGCATCTTCAACATTATGTTCAATAAGTCCAAGTTGTCTCCGCTTAACGCGTTTTCCTGTAAACAGAAAGAAAATAACTAAGTTATCGAAAGAAAATAAGTAAGCCTATACAGACTTTAATTACTGAAGAAATCAATAGAAAAAAAGAATAACGTATAACTGAACACATCAAATGTTTTTCTCCGTTATGTCTTGATATATATTTTGATAATATAAACCTTTTTTTGTGTCAATAATCTGATAAATTTTTTATTGATATATGAACTAAAGTGTAATGCGTGCATATGACAGCAGATGGCGTAGGTGGACAACTTGCTCGTCACTATGCCTATCGTAGACTGATGCATTGCCGAAGATTTCTCTCTGTCGTTTTATTATTAAACACGTTGATAGCTTGTATTGATTTTCAGTTCTTGGACCGTATCCAAATATTTGCCACTAAATCAAGAAAGAAACACATAAGCAGTCATTCATGTATAGAGCAAGCAGCATCCACTTTTTGCCCATCCTCAAATGGTAGATCTTTTAAATTAAACTAAACACGAGAAAGGAGAGACAACGGAATTTCCCAGCGCCCCAAATAAAAAAAAATGTCTAGCTTAAACACTTAAATGATTGCTCTGTTCCCACCTCCTTTCCCGGCCACGGAATATGAGGCTGGCTACATGCCCGATGTTGTATTGTACAATACTTACCCTTCGTTCGTCCAGGAAGCTGTTCACCCACTTGTCTTTCTTTTCTAAACTCTTCTTAAACCGAACCCAACTGGGAATAGGCAAAGACTGCAAAAAGATCAAAAGTAAACACAAATTATTAACTGGTGAGTGGTGCAAGTCTCGCATATTTGCTTTAAAATACAAAGAAGTGTGTGTTTGGGGGGGGGGGGGGGGTCTTAACGAAACCCTTTTTGTCAGTTTGTAGTTCATGAGGATACTTAGTGCTATTTTTGGGGTCTTTGAATTGCGTTTCAGTTGCAAAACGGATCATAGTTTGAACCGCGTGTAGGGCTTTTGCTTTACATTTATATACGATTCGATTTTTTTGCCATTTGATTTTGAGTTGAACAGATGGACAAACAAACTGATATCAATTTGTAATCCCACGCAAACTTACGCCCTACTTTATTCATAGCCATCGTTGAATAAGTACCGTAAATGTTGTAATTGTTTTTATTCGTTTTTTACCAAAGCTGAGCCCAAATCGCGTCATCTATAGGGTCATTGCTCATGTGACCAATTTTGATGGCTGTAGCTACAGACCAAACGCGGAAAGAAACGCAATGCTATCTTTTGAGCCTCTTGTCGTCGAGGTACAAACTAAATTTCACCTGTATTAAGTAACTAATTAGTAAATGTATGTGATGAAATTGTTCGTGACAGATTCGGCTCTGGATGCCTGATACCTTTAGCACATCCTTATCAAATCCACTTGTGTGTCATTTTAATTGGCTGTCTCTTACTGAAAGTCATGTTGACGGATATGATTTTTAGGTATAATATTCGTGAAATCCGGTTTTAGACCCCCAAAAAAGAAGATTAAATTCTTAGAAGACACGAAGGTATTTCTATACAAGCAATTATCTGAAATTTAATAGTTTCTTTACTTGGTTCAAGTGCGCTCTTGTCTCCTTTGTCGAGTATTTGATTGAAAGGATTCGGTTTCAGAAAACTGAGAATGTCTCTAATGTAAAATGGGTTAACTGCATTGCCTAAACACCATGTCATTGGCCGTATAAATATGTATATACATTCATCGCGATTTGAACAAGCTTTTAACATAGTGTATGAAGGCAAAATATGGGCGATAAATAGAGTTATTCGCCCAGTTTTAGTGCAGCGTGGCTTTATTTACATACTCGCGAGGAATTTCATCATCCACTAGTAGTTTATAATCGATCGGTGTTGGCAGTCTGCCAGCCTGGCTTTGGCCTATGCACTATACAATCTAAACTCGATCGGACTTGGAATGAACCCAAGTGCGTATAGTCAAACTAATGTAAACAATGACACTGGAGGTGTGTTCCCTGCTCCAGCCAATGATATCGCGCCAAGCACAACACACCCCTCATAACAACATGTGCGCGGAATTTTAGTAGTGTTTACATGCTGTAGCTATTACATGATCCTATATCACATTACGTACATAGATTCTATCATACCAGTATATGTTTTTCTTGTTTAATCTGATTACAGCAATTTTCCTGATATAATCACATTAAAGCCAAAGGAATTGAAAATTGACTTACCGAAAGAAAAGGCAGTATGTCGACAATGTTGAAACTCTCAATACTGTCAACGATATCTTGCACAATACGTAGTTGTGTTTCTAAATTGTCATCAATGGCATCGAATCTCTTATTAAGGACACCTTGACAAAGAACATTCGCCACAACCCTTGAAATCTCCAAACGTGGATTAAACGGTTTGTTATCTTTGGAAAACGGCTCAAAAGCGTCAACAAGACTCGTCGCTTCTCTTGATAAAATGTTGTGAAGACGAAAGCGTCCTTCTCTCTGCTGAGATGCCAGAAATGAGTGAACAATTTTCCGATGGAATTTCAGGTCAGGTCCCAGGTTGTTCATAACAATATCTGTGCCGTCTCCAAGCATCACTTCCACGGACTTCCTCTTCGTGGGCCGCCCTGCGAATTTCGTACCCTGTTTCACGAAAGCCTCCATTGTTGCGTCCATACTGTTCACAACAAGGACATTTTCTGTTCCTAGCTTCATCCAAATCAAATCTCCATATTTCTGGCCGAGTTCTGTCAGTGCCACGTGGAGATCCTTACCGAAGATCTGAGGTAGGTTTCCAATCAAGGGCCACTGGGTCGGCCCCGGGGGTAAGACGCCTTTCACTTTCTTGCAGATTGAGCCCAAGCAGAAAACTACAGCGAAAAGTGTCAGCGTAAAAAACCAGTTACTTTCCTCCATGCCCTAGTATCCCGATCAGATAAGTAAATGTTCAGACAGAATTGCAATCAAAATATTTAGTCTGTTTGTTCTATTGACTCTTTAAACTTCTGTATAAAATCCTTAACCAAAGCTGACCTAAAAATCCGTTATCGTAAAGAGCGTAAAGTTGACTCGCTGTGTGAATTTTCTCAATGACTGAGCATCGTGTGTAAAGGCCTGTTTATAAACATTCAGCAACCAATACAGAGGCTTTTGATACTCGTGACCCGAGATGACGTCAATGGTCATGTGTGCAAAGAAATCCAATGAAATGTCAATAAAAAAAGGTGTGTCTCTTAGCCGATTGTGATTGGTTAACCAGCATAACAATAAATACTAGATTTGATTGAAAAAAATACTCCATCTCATCCAGGTCTTCTGTTCAACAATAGCTTAGACAAATGCATGTAAACACAATTATTGTAGAGTTACCCACTCCAGGCCCTCTTCACGCTCTAATTAATGTTCTGTGCTCGTATTAATTTAATAATTCGGCAATTAATAGAACTCCAGCTTATTAGTCTTGTAAGATTATTTCTAGAATAAGGCTGGCGTGAAATTACGGTACGATTATATAGGTATTTAATTATCTTCTCTGTTTTGACTACATTATTTAAAATAGTTGTGTGTCTTACGGTTACTCCAGGGTTGGTACACCTATTATTTGTTGGTCACATTGATAATCAGTGAAACAGCTGGGTCATCTGTATACTAATCGATGAATCAGATATCGTAAACGCAATTCAAATGAAGTCTGTTATTTTAGTTTTGACCATAAATAATGAAATGAACAATTATTCTGACTTTCTCAATTGAGATTTCGCCCCTGATTGTAATTTTTTGGAAGAAAGTAAAAATTTAATATATATGTACTTCTGAGGCTACACAAACTGTGAAGAAAAAAACGAAAACCATATAACTTCTGCTTCTTCTGTGCTCCTTCAGATATGTGCTTCGAAATAAAGTGGCACGTTTGTTTAAGTCAAATGCAAAACATACTTGTTCAAACAAAAACTGTATACATTTTAGGGTCATTAGTTGACTTTGATAATACTTTGCCCGTGCTAAACTAGCAACCTCTATTCTACTACTTATGTAGAGTATGTCTTTTGGTCAACTGGAAGGTTTTTGGATATGATCTAATGGTTTCAAAAACACTTACTACAACAACACACGCTTGGCGATGTAGACCTATTTTACTTACACTACACTCACAGGCTTAGAATATGCCATTTTCAACAAGATAGACTCTCTTTAGGTTAAAATGAATTGGATTCAGCTGTCCATTTCCTACACCAAGCATACGTTACGGTCCATGCCAGAATGGGCCGAAAGATTTCCTGATATTTGTTCTTTGACCATGCATGTTGGAATATCACTGAAGGTGAAGTCGAACATTAGTAGCTGGCTATTCTTCCTGAATTTTGTCAGAAAGTATCACAAAACATACCCTGCCAGTTAACAACTACATCCGATGCGAGCATAGAAAATAAGGAGGCCGTGGTCTTAAGCGGTGGTCTCAATCCGACGTACTTGCAAGTTGTGCTGTCTACTTGCAAATACGCGGGGAAAAGATTGTGGGTACCGCCTCAGTACAGACTTGGGAGCTCGCAGACACGCCGTAGCCCTTAAGTGCGCGAGGGACTTGCGCTGCGTTCGAGCTGCGGTAGGGCTACGAATTCACCCCTAGTACGGCCTCTCCAAAAACGGTATGGACTAAAAACACACACGGTGGGTTGTGACCGGGGCTTAAGTGGTTCTGCTCACTAATCCGTACGTGGTGGGTACCCCCTTAGTACAGACTTGGGAGCTTGCAGACACGCCGTAGCACGTTAATGCACGTGGGACTTGGGCTGCGGTCGGGCTACGA
>JAVFBW010163036.1:0-11545 GCA_034783835.1 Mopalia ciliata
CCGGCCTCAGGTTTGTAATGCGGCCTAGGTAGCCGTACTACCACCGCCTCAGGTTTGTAACGCGACCTAGGCAGCCTTACTATCCCGGCCTCAGGTTTGTAATGCGACCTAGGCAGCCTTACTACCCCGGCCTCAGGTTTGTAACGAGACCTAGGCAGCCATACTACCCTGGCCTCAGGTTTGTAACGAGACCTAGGCAGCTGCACTACCCTGGCCTCAGGTTTGTAACGAGACCTAGGCAGCCGCACTACCCCAACCTCAGGATTGTAACGCGACCTAGGCAGCCGTACAACCCTGGCCTGAGGTTTGTAACGCGACCTAGGCAGCCGTACTACCCTGGCCTCAGTTTTGTAATGCGACCTAGGCAGCCATACTACCCCGACCTCAGGTTTGTAACGTGACCTAGGCACCCGTACTACCCCGGCCTACAAAATCCATGTTGTTACCATCAGCTCTTCACAGCGAAACTTAGTAGCCGCAAAAAATAGTTTGGGCTACACAGTTTTTCTAGTTGGGTGTTACAAGGGTGGATTAAGTTGAGTTCAGCTGTTAGGGGAAGGTTTTGATAGATTACTCTTGTGAATGTTGGTTAAAGTTTAAGAGCACAGTCTTTCTTAGAGACCTGTCCACCAGCATTTGGGACGGGGGAGATTTCTAATAATGGTTAAAATGATAAGTAAAAGTTTTGAATTTTAACTTGAGGAAAATAGGAAAATTGAATTTTGGACACAGAATAGGGATTTCTGGTTCCAAACCTGGCTTAGACATTGTTTTACAGATTTTTTTGTCTCAGTTCATGAATGACCTTTCGAAGCTTCCCTTCCCTCTTCATAACATTGTGTGCTGCCAGAAGAGCTCAGCACCCCCATGTCATTTGGTTGGTTGTCTTGTCTTTTACCCCTTCCGTTTAACCTTTTTATTATTTGAGGGAGATTATAGCTCTTGAACATTTGAATACATTTTTTTTTATGTGCACGTAATTTGTGAAATCATACTGAACCTTAGGATTTATCTTGTCAAGATGATGTTCAATCTTTTTTTTGTTTTTTGGTTTCCATCAATGTGGAATTTAAATCATTCTCTAGGAGTTTGCCATTCTTGCTATCTGACCAGTAATCTCTCTTTTTAAATCATTGATCATGCCATCAAGCTTGACATGCTGCAGGATAGTTAAACTGAAGTCGGTGTTTTTGCACAATTTTGGCTGTTAACTGGCTTCATTTTGTTTTCAACAAGGAGAAAAGATGACTTCTCTGAGGAATCTCCTTACAAGTAATAATGTCCTTTGATTACAGTTTACAAGCAGTCTCAATATCACATTTCATCTCCTCTTACTTTGCTCTGTATGGAAGTTTACAAATGTCAAATTGTTCAGCCAGCTTTAAACAAAAAATGACATAATTCTCAATCTTATGCAGTGATGTTAATAAAAAGTTATGTTTGTTTAACATTATTTTTTATTGGATAAGAATAATCTTGTTTTGTGTTCAAGTGGGATGTTTCAGCTACTGATACAGAACACAGGTAAAAAAAACTTACATGTACATACGTATAGATGTTATTCATCCGGTATGATTCATTTGACAGATATATTAAGTTGCCTTCCTGTTGCTCTGTTGCTCAGAGCTAAAAGGGAACAGGATGCCCACCTGTTTATGATGTATCTATATTCCGTGCTCACTGCTGTATCTGTCTAGTCTTGTCTTTGTTTGTTGCCAGTCACTGTTATTGATGGGGGGTTTCCTTTGTCGACTGGGCAGACACATCGTCATGTGAGTTAATGTGTTAAACCCCAATCAAACGAAGTTTTATTGTTGACGGAATTGAAATTCTGCCAATTTACTTTTTATCGACATTTGATAGTTTTTCTGCTTTGACATATTAATGTTATCTACATAAAATTATTTGAACTTTCTAATTGTGAATAAACAATAAAAATTATATTAATATACCCTCAATATTTATATTACAGCCGACTTTCCCCTAAATGTAGGATTTTATATGAAATTTTGTGACTTGCTACATATGGGCAAGTTCTGATTTGGTAAATCATAGTTGCTACATATTAATTTTAATTTTTTTTTTGAGGATTAAAGATAACCTTTAGTTTGATTGAGCTGTTGTCTATAGGGGAAGACTAGCGATATACAGTACATGTTACTCAGAGTTGATCGTTAAAAAAAATCAAAATGTTTTAGTCAATTCCTCCATTTCATTCCACAAGACAAGTTTATTTCATTATATAAACTCTGTCAGTGAATAAAACTGGTTGTCTCCCCGGAAGCCCTCATAACATGTGCAAGATAATATTTTATAAAACAGTATAGAAAATGTAATTTTGTGTAAACCTACATGTTTATGAAAACATGCAAGATTTAAGACATAATAATACATATGGGAAAGAGAATGTTTTTACTAATAACTTTATTTAACGAGGAAAGAATTACAGTCAAATTAAAAGTTAGCTTTTTTGCAATAGATAATTGTTTGTTTCTATGTTAATTGTTTGATTGATTGGGTTTTATAGCAGTACTTAAGTTTATTTATTTCACATGACGGTGTGCCAGCCGATCAAATCCCTCTGTCCACCATCAGGTATATGAGTGAGTCTCACGTTGTCACTCCGGCAATCGTGGAGGTGGTTTTTATGAGGTTTCCTCTTGGTTTTCCACCATAATTGAGCATGGAACCATGTAAAGTGGACAATCCATCTTGAATCAGAATGCTATAAAAAAAAAATGTCACTGTTGCATGTATTTGATTAGAGACATACTACTCTATTTCTGTTGATTTTTACATTCTATGATAGAAAATAGAATTAAAAATGCAAGCAGCAATTTACAGGTTTCCAGGTACAAGTTGTGTAGCCATTGGCGAAAAATGAACAAATTATACAACAGTTTCAACACCCGCTTCTTTAATACTGTACTGGTCTTAAAAATACATGCAATATTTTAGTACAATATCATAGCTACGTTCTGTTTTTGAGTCATCTTCCACTGTCCTGTTAGTGGCACTGCCGTGACGTGTACACTGAACTGAAACTGATCTCGCGCTATAACAGTTCAATATAGTAGATTTGGTTCACTGAAAACATGATTCAAACAATTTATAATGGTGGTATTACTGGAGACAATAGAATTAAACCACCATATTGTTCAGATCCAGAAAAACTAAAGCACTAGGTAACTCGGTGCAATGTTTCAATAGAGATGATGTAGTACATTTGGTTCACATAAGACAGGAATCAGACAATTCCATATATTATTATTTATGCAGAGGTTAGAATTTCATCACCATACCACATCATCCGAACACATGATATCCCTAGATATATAATAGATTTTTATGGAAATGCCATGAGACATTTTATGTTTTTTTTGTGTTCTGGCCTAGCCTCAAATGCTGGATTTCTATTGGCAGCTACATTAAAAATCATGGCACATCAGTCTATCAGCGCACTTTATTGCACAACGGTCACATGTGTTTGTTTTGATTTTTCTTTTCTAACATCTTCCGACTCCAACATTTGATTAATACCGTCGTCGTGTAACCTCCATGGCTCGCGTACAGTTCGTCTGCTTTGATAAGTTGATTTCGAGCATTGCTTTCAGTCGCTAATTTTCCCTCAGTCATAGACTCCTATTTTCGTTGAATCTGCTTATTTCATTGGCTGGATGGGAAACAATTATGTGCCCTTATTCAACTCGGATAACACGATAGAGGTTTGTAATGTGCCAAGGTTAATACACACATGTCTTAACCTTGGAGAACAAAGATGGCATGCGCATGGCGGAAAAAAAAATTGGGAAACCAGGAAGCTCCTTCCCAGGAAATCTGTCAGACTTGCTAGACTTTCTTAATCAATAAAAAAAATTTAAGATAAAATATAAAAAAATAACAACCTGATTTCATGCGGAGGTTTCACAGAGTAGGTATAATAATTTCTCAATTGAGAGTGTATACTTTAGTTATTGACTCGCATGGATCCATACCATGAAAACAAATTAGATAGTTAAAAGTTTTTCTGTTGATTTTATTACTTGATACGTGTTTGCGAAGTTGACTCAAGTATAAGGTTTCCACTGCGATATCATTTGTGCATGTCCGTAATTTCTGTATTCACTGTCTGCCATTAGATTGTCTAAAAGACTGCCAAATTTCCGCACCATTGCTCGAGGCCGTCCAGAGGAGTTTCCAAATCAAGGTTTATGGAGAGTGGCTGATAGTTTCGTAAAGTGAAGTGACCGAGCAAAAATCAGAGAGTGGCAGTATTACAGAAATATTGATGACTTTGTAGAAAGTTTGGTGACTCTAGATGATGCAGTTCTTTACATCGAGCAGTTTGTGTCAATAAAAAATAAAAATAAAATTAACAGAGACCAATAAACAAAATAAAAATGGTGACTTTAGATGATGCAGTTCTTTACATCTAGCAGTTTGTGTCAATAAAAAAATAAAAATAAAATTAACAGCGACAAATAAACAAAACAAAAACAATAGGGCTTCCAGCTAACTGCTGGAACCCCTAAAAAGGCTAAACATTAGATAAATATTATTCCATAGTCTAGTGACACAGATTGAGGTAAAATTTGGTAAATATGGTATTCACCTAATAACTCTGTTGACAGACTAATGGAGTTATTTATAATGTTGCATATATCTCCATTAATTAGTTGACTGATGAAGGCAAGCTGTTGGCTGGATATACCAGGACTACTGTGTTCACTAGTAGACTTGTGAAATGTCAGAATGGGAAGCAACTTGGCAATAGCCCTCTCCAGCCGACCTGGTGATAATTTCTTTTACCCAATAAACTCTGGGCTCATATTAATGTCATTAAACCTCAATTTGTAATTTCAAGGCTCAAATTCTAGTGGTAAAAATGACAGCTAGGATAGGCAATGGGGAATATCAATTATTTATCAGCTTTGTGTAATCAATATTCCATGGTACATGTATATCAAAAGAGCCAAACCATAAACTATTAGAGTGCTACAGAAACATGAAGAAATTTTGAACCCAAACCGGTCTCTATCATTTTGCGAGGCCTTGCCAACTTACTTATTGTCTGAATACTATTTCTCTGTGCTATGTACAATGTCTGAGCATGGATTGGAAATCTGCCTGTCAGAAATTCCTGTTCTGAGAAATTCTGCCTGTCAGAATTTTCAATAATCCTCTTTCCCAGGTTAAAATTCAGAATTTCTGCCTGTCATTTTAACCGTTTTGAGAAACCTGCCCAATTCGAATAACTGGTAGATGGGTCTCTAGCTAAGACTATACCTACTGTACCTACATAGCATTTGTCAGCCAGTTTGTGATATAGATCTGATAATGTGTATTGTGAATTGTACTTGAGCATATCAGAAACTATTGACAGGATCATGATTTTAAAGAAATGTCAAACCCATGCATAACTCTACCATGAGCTCTGATAGCATGCCCTGACTACCTGAGTAACCTTTTACTATGTATGAGCGACTTTTCCACATGTTCCGTGAGATCAGTCAGCAGTAATAAATTACATGTATTTAGGACCCGTGAGGGAGCGGGTGGGCCATGGCCCTGCGGAATACTCCCTCGGCTTCCTCCTCTATCGTAAGAGGCGAGAAAAGAGGTTGCTTTCTGTGCCCTGGTGTTCGCAGAGCTAAAGGGTAACGGGAAGCAAATTTGTTTGTGATGTTCTGTATTTTTGTCTGCCGTCATATAAGTGAAATACCCTTGAGTACGACGTTAAACACCAATCAAACAAGCAAACATGTATTAGTATATGTCCCCAAACCCTAAACAAAGTCTATACCTGTTAGTGAAACAACCTTTGTTATGAAAGGAAAGGCCAAGTCCACCATTCCGGTACCACACAGCACCATGTGACCATTTGGCAATTGATTTCATCTGTTTGTATGGATTTGATGTGTAGCTAATGAAAAAGTATTTGTAGACTTGAAGAACGTGATCAAGTTTTCACCCAAACCAAGCTCTTTGGGGTATGTAGTTAACCTTATACAACCAGCCAGTGCGAGGTTCTCTTGACTTTATACCACACAACCATTGGCAACCGCTCTGATATGTGTGTATAGACTAATGACCTACCAGGGCTATTTGTTCTCTGTGTGTTTTTGTGTATGGAATATTACATGACTTTGCAATCTGAATTTACCGTTGTATTCCCCGAGTGGTTCGTAAAAAGTTTTGTATCACAATATGAGGATAGCATTACATGCAATGTGATTTATCGCACATAAATATTGCAAATAAAACATTGGATAAGAGAGCTGTTGATTGATTTTTCCTCGACTTTTGCTAACTGAATTTGTAGGTTTTTTATACAGTAATGATGGTAACTGTCTGAGTGTGGTTAATCTCTTTTAAACACAACAGCTCATGTTAACTAATAAGTGAGGTTTGGTTTCACCAAATTCCGTTAAATGAAATGGCCATTATTATATAATTTTAGCATATTCATGTCTGTATGTGTTGTTAACACGATAAGTATAGAATAAATTCATGGATTAACTTTAAACTTGGTATGTAGCTTCCTCTTGTGAAGACGCAGATGGGATTATATTTCACCAAATTCCGTAAAAAAAAATGGCTGTTATTACATAATTTTAGAATATTCATTGTGAACACAATAAGTAGAGAATCAATTCACAGATTACTTTTAAACATTGAAGATAGTTTCCTGCTTTTAAGACAATGGATCAGACTGAATTTCAACAAGTTCCCTAAAACAAGATGGCCACCATTGCATTAATTTACAATATTCATTACAATATGTGTTGTGAACACTATAACTCTGTAACAAATTTACAGATTAACTTGAAACTTGAAATATAGTTTCATCTTATTAAGACAACATATGGGATTGAATTTCATCAAATTCCATAAAACAAAAAGGCCACCAAAGCATCATTTTACCATATTCATGCCTATATGTTTTGAACATGATTATTTTTAGATCAAATTCAAAGATTAATTTGAAACCTGGAAGTTAGCTTCCTACTACTAAGACTACTTTAACAAAGGAAAACTGAAAAACAAGGTCATAGGCAATAAGTCCAATTCTACACTCTACCAACTTAACAAAGCTCCCACATTTTTGAGTACTGAAAGCAGCTTACATGTTGATGCTGTAAGTAAAATGCATGTCAAACTCTATGCCCATATGTTTAAGTGATGTCTGGGAAGTTAATCTACACTTACTGCTGTATCAGGCGGCTTTAACCATTCTGTAAAGTCATTTAATTTTGAGTAACTTTATGAAAACTTGAGTTATTTTATCTGCCTGAAATATACAAAGACAACCTGGCATCTGCCTGTGCTGTTTGGACAACGGACAAGTGCGCTTGCTAAAGCCAACTCTGAGGTACTGTTCACAGGATCGACTCCGTCTGTGGAACCTCAGGTATATGAGTGAGTCACACGATGTGACTCCGGCAATTATGGAGGTGGTTTTACAAGATTTTTTCCCGGTTTTCCACGATAATAAGGCAAGGAACAGTAAGAATCCTTTCTCATATAAGTGAAATACCCTTGTGTACAATGTTAAACCCCAATCAAACAAACAAACAAATTTTCATTATACTATTGATTTTGACAAATTTTGTCAATCTGATTATCAATGAAGTTTGTATTATAAAACAATTTTCCTCCTTTTTTTTTCATATATGCACATTTATGTATTTAAAAAAATGTACAAAGCAGCGACAAATGCAAATATTAGGTTGTGTCACAAAATTTTAGAGGACTGATTTTAAGGGTATGCCCAAAAAGATTACAGCACAGGCCTGGGTAGTGTTTGATTCTGAAATGACTTTTTTAATATTTAATTTTCTTCACTTTTTAGGCTTGTCTAAAAGATAAGAAAAATTACTGATTCTTGGGGTTCCCAATTTCAGTTTAAATATTGATTTATTAGAGTTTTTATTGTAATCTATATGATTTAATTGTATTTAGAAGTACACTAGTCATAGTTTAAGTTATCTGATTTTGGCCCTATACAGGCTGTCAGTGGTTGAAGAAACCCAGCGACATTAAGTTTACGATATGTGAACTGATTTTATATAATCTTGATGGCCACCCTGCCTTGTTTAGCAGGTGTTCCCCACTATTAGGCTTTACAATCAGGATACCCTCTACTTATTTCTACATTAGAGCAGATCATTGGGCATTTGATATTGGTTCTCACTTCAAAATGCTACCAAGCAATAGGAATGTTTATGTTGTATTGTGTATCTATATGCCAGCTGCATTCAAATTGTTTAGCATGTTCTGCCATTATAACTCGAAGCAATTGCTTTCATTGACTTAACTGCAGTACTTGGAAAACATTTAGAAGGGTTTTTTTCATGGCATCCCCAAAAGTTGTATGTTTAAGTATTAACCTTGCCACAAGCACTCAATATGTCCTGACAAAAACATTAAAATGTCTGTATACTTTACCCAGCCAACTGTATGGTGAATTATCCATGAATAAAAAAGGCCTGCAGAGTTTATACTTAAATGTTATTCAGTCACACTGACCAAAATGCTCAAGATCAGATTTATCCTGTTTAACCCTTGCCCTTATTGCCTGGAAAAATGAAACTTATATTTCATTGGGCTATCAACTAGTGAGCAGGCAATCACAAAACTCTTATACCGACTCATATGCCAGTCATTTCCTTTGCCCTTTCTAGTGGAAATATACGTATCCTGACCTTCCAGTTACCAAGACTTTGGTAGATTGTCAGTTACTTTCCAAATATTCAATTTGCATTATCAGTTATTTTACCATCCAATGATTTTACAGTCATGATTTTGGTTGTGGTTACTAAAAAAGCTCCAATCTGAGTTACTGAGGCTATTAACCCAGGTTGATCACTTTCTTTGTGTCAATGGTTTAGAGTAGTCATCTAGGCAATCTCAGTTATTTGGGTAAACTGTGTTTTGTTCTAAATCATGTCATAGCCTGCTGTGTTTGCTTTGATCTGTGGACCAACCACCCACAGTTATGAACTGTATCAGAATTTTACGGTTTGACAGAGTAAAGTGTGATTTTTGATACTGTTGTATGACAGGATATTTAAAAAGTGACCTCATACTGATATTCACACTATATAGTTTATATTTTAATTACCACAGGAACCCTATCAAAATACAGTGCCCTCTGATGGTATATTTTACAGGCGTAATCTAATTTTTTCACAATTTTTGTATCTGAATGTACATGTATTTACATAATAGAAATTAAAGGAACAAAGGAACAATTTGTCTCACACAATTGCTCTAGTATGCTAAATATAAACTCCAGTATTTAGAGTTCAATTTCTTTCACTTAATTTCCTTTCTAAAAAGCCAAATAAAATGCACCACTTACAGGGCAGTTTATAGAAAAATTCACAGGTTCCTACCCCAAACTCTTCAGACCAAAATCAGGGTTCTGAAAAAAGCTTTTAGCCTGATTTTAACAGGAATTTATGAAAATGGTCATATATTGACATTAATTTGGGCTTGAAATACTTTGGGCGCCCATCAGTTTTCCGTAACTAAAATAGCTCTGAGTATTGCCCTGGCTTAATTTAACAAAGTTAAAACTGAATCCGTGTCTTGCAACTCCAAAGAAGGATACACAAATTCATGTTGATTCAATATTTCAGCTTAGTTTAAAAAACTTTATCAAAAATGGATCACCATGTACCCATGTGTATCTTTTATTGGAGTTGTAAGATTACTCTACTTTGTGAAGCTCATCAGTGTTTAATGACTTTAAGCACATTTCCTTAGTACATGTAACTTCCTTTTAAATGATGAAGCTGGGGTGAATATACAAATCATTAATGAATAAAACATTACAGTATGGTAGGCAGTGCACTATTTATTTTGCTTTTAACTTATATATGTAGATAAAATAAGTTACTTTCAAAAACTGTGAAATACTCCCTGCCTATATATGTTTTAGATTTGCGGAATCCCTCACAAAAATGTCATGAAATGTCCACAAGCATTAATTAAAACTTATTTTCATCTGAAAAAATATGTGTAATAAAAATGTTTCCAACAATTGAAATGTTTTTGTTTTCGATATTTAATTCAGTGATAAAACTTGATTTAAAATGGAGAAAAATCTAAGGCACTTGATTGGTCAGAAGCTTGATTACATATGCGTATGGAGAAGAAACCATTGTTCAACCATATATGGCTACGTCACAAGTCTAGGCAGGAAAATCTAAATGGGCATGATACATGTATCTATTAATTGAAACATTATTGTTTGGTATAATGTAAAATAATTAGCTCTATTAATTACCACAACAGGCCGACAACCTAACAGATGTTCCATTTGAAATTTGAGGATACATTTAATGAACACAATACAAAATGGTCCCAGGTTAAAAATAAATAATCAACAGTCCTGTGTCTTAGTGCCATTTTATGTTTCTCATTCACAAGAGATTTAAGATTTTGTTCGATTATCATCTATATGAACAAATAAAGACTATGCTACAACTTCCATACCATTGCCCGACTGTTTGTCATACAAATACATCTGCCTCAGGACTCTAGTGTATAAGGCGGTCGTGCCTTATGGCCTTGATCCTAGCTCCCCCCTGAGGCTGAGCCATTTACATTGATTATGTCCATCTCCTTTAAGTCTAAGTCAAACACTGATCGTCTTGAGCACACATCTCGCTTAACCCCAAAGAATTAGCACTCACTCCATGTATCGGACCCCTACTATTCCATCCTTACAAATAGTCCTAGTTTTTTTACTCCGGTTCCGCAGAGAAGCAAAGACAAGGTGTGTATATGAAACTTTGTATCATCCTATTAACAATCTATCTTGACTAAAGGAGGGGACAAAAAGAAAATCAAGATTTCGTTTCCATCCTGCACGTGTTATAACATGGCTAAACAGTTATACATATGTGCTATATTTCTTAAAAAGTAATCACACTTACACAGGGATGTGTAAGCAATTTATCAAAATTGAGGAATTGTTTCGTGTTCTAGATAAACTCCCAGAGACAAGTTTCTAAAAAGATCTTAATCTCGAGTTGTTAATTATTATGGTTGACCCACAGATGTCTCAAGTATCTTGTAGATGTAGGTGTGTATAAAACAAATAATGTATTTGGAAGGAGAGGTACAGCGGTTGAAATGTTCAAATTTGTGTGTTTAAGAGGCCAAATGCTACCAGCCTTTAGGATCAGAACCTTAAAGCGATACTCCCAGCTGAAATGACCCCTATACTCCTTGAAAGGTTACCATTAAATATACTTTAATATAGCATCGACTTATCGTTTCTTGATTTCACAAAATAACCCGAGGCTTACTGATATATACCTTCCTACGACCACTGGCAGCTGACATTTTGGGCATGGCCAGCTTTGTCTTTACGTCACGCAACTAACACTCTTTTGTGTTAATACGGTTAATAACATGTGTGAACCAATGAGCTATATAGGTGAACTGTCAAAGGTTTAAGGACTCTACCGCTAGTCAGGGGTAAAATTTTGACTTTTTTCTTTTTTTGCCTTTCTGAAATCTTCTTTTCATA
>JAVFBW010163047.1:0-11544 GCA_034783835.1 Mopalia ciliata
AATAAATAGAATTGAAAAATTCATCTTAAGTGCCACATGTAAGCACTTGGCAAAAAAGAAAATTAATAAGAAATTTATCACGTAAATATCAAAAGATTTAAAACGCATAAATCAATGATAGGAAGACTAGTAATGTATTTACTGAAAATGGACTTGGCAAGGAAGCTTATCAATTAATGTACCTGTCAATTTTATATCTAATTGTTATATTATGATCAATTAATTCTTCTATCAAGTAGTGTTCAGAATTTTTAATAGGTGTTAGAGTGGATATAACCATACAAGGGTTAAAGTTCAAACATAGATCAATTATACTGGCTACTTCAGCAGTACTGGAGTAGACATCAAATTAACCCCAGAAGCTATCAATCCAGTGTGTTGTGTGGTGAAAGACAAGCTTATCTTAGTTGCTACACTAAAGCTGGTAAAAATTTGAGTATGGAAAAGGAACTTATAACATTGTCTACAAAGAAATCTCACCAAATTTCATGCACTGATTTTGTGGAAATAGTGGCTTGATTATTATGATATAAACTCATGTAAATATGTGATATTTACAAACAAACAGTGGAGAGATAATCCATAGATTATTAGGGTGTCTTGGGTATAAGTAGTACCCCATGTGGTGTGTAAACAGTCTCTCCAGGTGATGTGTTTGTCATATAAAGAGGGACCAAAGTCAATACCGCCAGCAATCTCCCTGCTGTCAAAGAGTTTACTCAATGTCCTACCACACAATTTATTATAACTCATTCAAATCCATATAGTGGCTTCTGTAATATGATTTGCTATTTGCCGCAGATGTGTTTTGGGACAGGCTGAAAACGGAAACATTGATCGAGAGCAGTTTAGTCAATAGAGTATCACTTTACAACGCCAAAGAAAACTTGTTCAGGGCCAGTTCGCTTGTTTGATCAACATCAAGAAAGAACTTGGAAGTTTGAGCTCAACCGAGTGATAAAAATTCAAAGCATGCTCCCTGGCAGGGTAAACTAATGGATTATCTCCAAAGCCAAGTCAATTAACAAATAGCAGTGAACAAGGCAGGCTGGGTAAATACGGCCCGTCTTTGGGAGCCACTCTGATTCAACCTAGCCAAAGTGTGCAGGCTTCCAGTTGTGTACCGAGCAAATACTCCACTAAAATCAATATGAATAAACTCATTTCTTTCCTAGAATGGCCGTAATCCTTTGTTGCCCTTACTTGTCAACAGAGTTCAATGTAATACTGGTGGGCAGTGTTTACAAGACGAGTTCCACCAGAAATGGCTTGTTTGTCGAGGAGAGGGCCTAGGAAAGTTGGGAACACACCGCTTCCAAATCAAATATTGGTCTTCAGCTAGATGGGCAAACATCTAATATCTTGTAATAACACTCGACGCACTGTGCTGTTTGCTTTTCACACCAAATTCATGCCACTTAGTCACTGGCTGTCTGTAGTGGAGTATGGAATAAAAGCCCTCATTTTTTTCTTGAAAGTCTGATATTTGCTCACCAAATGGAGCCCTCTCCAAGCATCATGTTAACTACAGTCCCTGTCTCTTTATATCAACAGTTATCTCCCTTCTTTATACATACAATTTATAGAGTGCTCAAGTATACCCCTGTATGTTTTTTACTCGACCTTACTCTCAATAAATCTAGATGTAGGAAAAAAGTAAAAAGGCATTGAATGATCGATGTTTAGCACTGTACTAAAGGGGATTTCACTTGTAGGACGGTGTATTTCAATTGTAGGACGGTGGATTTCACTTGTAGGACGGTGGTTTTCACTTGTAGGACGGTGGTTTTCACTTGTAGGACGGTGGTTTTCACTTGTAGGACAGTGGTTTCACTTGTATGACAGTGGTTTTCACTTGTAGGACGGTGGTTTTCACTTGTAGGACGGTGGGTTTCACTTGTAGGACAGTGGTTTCACTTGTATGACAGTGGTTTTCACTTGTAGGATGGTGGTTTTCACTTGTATGACAGTGGTTTTCACTTGTAGGATGGTGGTGTCACTTGTATGACAGTGGTTTTCACTTGTAGGACAGTGGTTTTCACTTGTATGACCGTGGTTTTCACTTGTATGACCGTGGTTTTCACTTGTATTTTAATAACAAAAGCAGAAAAAAAAGCAATAATAGCTATTTTTTAAAGTTATTTTATCTTCCTTTGTCTTTTTTATACATGCTTATTATCTGAGAAACAAATTACACAATGTTGACATAGGCCGGCTGGGTTCAATATGACGAGAGTCCACACTGTTGTATAATATTACAGTAATTCCCTTCAGAGAATCTGTATGACGACCAAATAAATACAATACACTCTAATAGCATGGAGAAGAAAACGATCAATTATGAAAATATGGCAAACACTGTTATATTTTTTTGTCTTTACTGCCAAGTTATCTTGATAGAAAATGGTTATTATTGATTCTATCATGAATTATACAACTCCACCGCTTATGCATAAAAATAATTGAGCCTAAGTCGGTCGAAAATGAAGATGGTATCGAACTGAGGATCTGTCCGTATTAATCTAGCCCCAGCGCATTCTAACGGCTTTTCTAGTGGCCCCTGATATCCGCACAATAAAAGCTTCAGATGTAATTGGCGCTTTGTGGAGATAACAGAACAGAATATCAAATAATAATCCATTTTCCTTATTAAAACCGTGGAAAGATAATGGTAAATTTGCTGTGGCATCTAATGGATGGTTAGGGTACCACTAAATGACCTGTTTGGTTCACAGCTAGATTGCTTCTTTTATTATTTAGTTTTTGCGCAGTGTTTAACACAGTGATCAGAGTCATATCTTTTACCAATCATACCAGCCTGAAAATATTTGAAACACTTAAAGAAATCAAAAAAAGAATACTTCATTATGAGGGATAACTTCATTATTTACCATGTAAAAGCTAATCCTACAGATCATATTGTAAACATTTAGTGAAGAACTATGCAAGAACATGATGATCCTTTTACAAACAATTTAATTACCAATCAAATCATCATAAGATGTCAATCTAAACCTTAAGTAAATGCTGAATTCCAGGTCTTGTAACTTTCTTTTATTATCTCAGGCTTCTCCTAGGTAGACATGTTTTTTCTCTATCTCCACTACTGAACGATTCATTCTCGGCAATACTCAGAAACACAAGAGAAAATAAGAAGATAAACGGCCTAAGCCTGGCAATTCTTGGTATTTATAACGGATCAACAAATATCCTTTTATCTATTGGCATCCCCAGCATTCACTGAATCCTAGAGAGGAAAGCGTTGAGTCAACACTGTACACAGCGCTCAGGCTACCTTTGTTTTTACCCTGACAGTGTTGGTCTGTGTTTTGCTTACCAGCTTGCCATGTATTGAGCCGTAGAGGTAGTGGATGTAGAGAGTAAGGGGCAGAGTAAACAACCCTGTTTACCCAGTGATTACATGGAGGTGTTTGGGGAAAATCACCCCAAGCCATCCCACACAATATACACCCCTGTCAACAACAACCCCCATTCCACAACACTAAAAATGTAACGTCAAGAAACAGGTCATTCTGTCAGCAAACCTTGTGAGCCAAATTCGGGAATAAAAAATATCAGCCAACAAAGAGGAATAGCGACCGACCTCCTTCTAAAGCCCTATGTAAATTGTTTTCTATTGGTTAACAGACAAACAGGCTGGCCTTGTGTTAACATCGATAGCTAAGGAACAAATAATTGTCTATAGACACCTCCAGTTGACTTCTCTCTAACAAACGTCTCAAAAGCCAAAAATCTCACCCGACCTATACCGTAAAGCCAACACCGCTTATATTGCAAATATAACAGAAATTGAGTTCAGCTTATTTATTTGTTTTTTGTATTCTTTTCAAATTATACTCACTGTACTCTTTGGACAGCTATAAATTGGCATGGATAAGTTCAAGCATTTTGTAAAAAAAAAAAGGAATAAAACTTTACCAAACACTTTATACTGGTTAACCGTGCAATAACAAAAAGTTAAAATGTTTACTTACATGTCTGTCTGCTTAGGCCAAGGTGATAATGAAAGCAAAGGAAAAAGAAAGTATTAAAAATGAAATGGAATCAGGTGCATGTATTAAAATAAAAGCAACTAAATATATGTATAGTTGTCAAAATCATAAATATAAAAAAATGTAAAAAATTTAAAAAATTAGAAAAAAATAAATTATTTAATTTCCAATTTGTAAGTTTAATATTTTTTATTATGCAATAGGAAAAACAATAATAAGTCTGATAATCAAACAAGATTTTATCTATTCTATCATTATATTCAAATACATATATGTTCACAATATACTAGAAGTCATCCTACCTTTCTCTTCTTTGACTGATAGATGTCCGTGTGCTGCAGAGAGTGAGTTAGGTAGTCCCATAAGACTGGAGGCACTAGATACAGGCAGTCCTGGGGGCTGTAGACCAGCTGCAGCCGCGGCAGCAGGGTGAGGTGGCATTGGGATGGGTGGGGCGTGAGCATGGGGCAAGTGCTGGGCCTGCATCTGTTGCTGAAAGAATAATAAACACCATAACAAAGGAAAACTACATTCTATTATAGTTTATTTACCTGCACTCAATGACCGTATAGTAGTGAGATATCCGTATTACTGAAGCATGACAGAAACTCTTACAGGAATTTTATGTACTTCTCATTTAGAGTTCAGATTTGAATAAGCTTATGAAGCCAAACAAACTTTTTAACAAATGAACATGCACACATTATAAATATACGATTAGTCATATGGCTGTATCCTTTAGGGAAATTTGAATCTAAAATTTAGCAATGTTTCCATAATTTAAATTTTACGAAAAAGTCAAAACAGATTCCAAAGCATAAATGATGTAATAATACCCATGATATATACAGAAGCTTCTGGACTACGTTAGGCCATAAGATATTAACATATGAAATAATCAATAATCTACACAAGCAGAGTACTTGAAAATAGCAGTTTTGTTTCATGAGTGTTTTTAAAGTCATACTTAAGGTTATTTCACCTATATGATGGTGGTGCCACTATTCCAGAGGTCATGAATCCCACTCATGAGTGTCAATGGCAAGAATCCCATGATAAGATCTACATGAGTGTTGACAAACTTACATGTAGACTCGTTGGTGACAGGAATTTCAAATCAAAATGCTTAACTGACATACACCTTCTCTACAGATTATTATTTTAAATAAATGAATTATGAATAAAACAAAGAGCGCTATTCACATGTAATGAGTTCCATGGAAATGCATGCTGATGAAATTTTAACAAAATTAATACTAGGTTAAACTATAAATAAATGAAATGAATTTTCTTCATTTTTTTTTATTTTTATTGAAACTAATTCTGTACCAGCACCAATGAAGCAAAACTATAAATGCAATAATAAACAAAAGAGGATAACCGTGCAGCAGTTAAAGCCATTGTGTGTTGCTATCTATACAACAGGAAATGTGAATTTTGAGAAAGTGGGGACCTTAAAAATAATTTTCACTTGGATTAAAGCATTAATTTTGGAGTAGCTGAAGCTTTGTCAACAAGTACTCATTCTATTTAAATAACTTACTACCTGGGGGCTTTACCTGGCTCAATCTTTATCATGACCTTGCCCAATTATGACAAATGATTTTAATCCATGTGCTAAGAGTTTTTGTTAGCCTCATTTTAGACACTGCATGTTAAAATTTAATACATATGTACAACAAAGTTTAAAAAGATATTTCCCTGTAAGACTAGCTTTTAGCCTTTGTCATAGTTAATAATATTCCATTGACCAGATTATGGTTCCACAAATCAAATCATGCTTTATTTCAACTGATCACTTTTCCATGATTATTACAAATTAGTTTTTTTTTCTTCCTTAAATTGATCAGCACCATGTTGCTCCAATTTGTGAAATTGGATAACCCTTTTAATGAACTACTCAAATTGCTTTCTGATTAACAACTAAAATCCATCCATTTAAATGCTTCTTGTTATTTCTCACCATGTCTTACATGTAGAGCTAAATGGAAATATTGGGAATCAAAAGTGGATCATTTAGGGTCTTTGAGAATTTCCATCGAGCGTTAATTATGCCATTATAATACAGCCGTTTGTTATTCTTTTCTAAATCTTTCTGAAAATAACGGCAACTCAAGAATATCTGACTTCAATAGTGAGTTTTACAAATGTCACATGGAAATACGTTGCCACCATAGACACACAAACATATGGATATTTCCTCAGCCAGAGAATAGTTTATTTCTATAATCTGTAACATAGTATTAATATTTCAGGTGTTTTTAATCAGGCCAGGAAATCTGTTTTCTTGCAAACATCAACTGTCTACATGTGTTGCTAGAGGCTGGAGTCATCCAATAAGCCACAATGGTCCACGTGAGTAAAGCACAAGTTCTGATATTTCTCATTTGAACGGATTCCCCATGATAGAAGAATTCCGTTCTGCTGCCAGATTATACTGACAATACTCCCATTGGATTTCACGCCTGGCTCAAACTGTCGACCACATTACTTATTCATAGCACAGGTTCCATTCAGCGGCACTAGTGTCGCTTACAAAACCTATATGTCAGAAAATATGCTTCTCCATACACACTCTAATAAATCTCTCTTTTTCAGATTCACATACTCTGTGTCTATTAAATGTAGTCAGATTGTTTTCCATCCCATGTTTATTACTAAATTTATACAATACTCGAATCGAACATACTTGAAAACCTAAATATATCTTTTCAATGGCAAATTTTAATATCTGAATTTAATGGGAGAGCTGAAAATCACTCACCTGCTGTGTTCTGAGCTTTGTTTATTAACTTCCTGAGGGATTTACATCAGGTACATTTATTATGTTAAATTGATTTATCTGTCCAAGCAGAAAACAGTGTACCGGAGAGTAATTTTAACCCTATTCTAGGTGAGTGATCGCTCTCCTTACTAATGCGAAACCCTGCCTTTAACAACTAGAATTATCCTGTGATTTACTATTATATCAATGGTTTAGAGTGTAATCCAGGAGGGGGTTCCACACCACAGCTGATGCCCTCATATGATTTCTATTGATTGTGTACGCTGTAAGTGTGCCGTATTATGACCAGATGGTAAACTACATGATCGAGTGGTCGTTAGAAGACTGCCGCTAGTGAACTGGTAGTCGTCGTATGCTACTTGATCCAGTGCAATCGTTTGGTCGGCCGCTGAGATCTGGTTATGATGACAACTCAGGTGGAAGAACTCATTACCACTCTCAACAATTTATTATCATGATCTCCGGGCCTTTATGACATTCAGTTTTCGAGAGAGTTCACTACCTCATATTGCAATGGACACCATCATGCAGACATAGAAACTTTCTGAAATGTCTTTTTTCAGTTCAGACTTATTAAAAAGCTTGTGATTCAACATTATGCTACAAGCTATCATTTCAACCTTCAAAGTGTTTTATTTAAAAAAGATTCAACTGTATTTTCTTTTTCTTCTTTCTAAATCCACTTGATTAATTTGCTTAACATTACATTTATTTTATAGCCCAAAATCACGCTATCATCTCATTATTACTTATGCAAGTTTCAATTGGGAGTTTTTAAGAAAAAAATTTAACACTGAATTGCTCAGTTGGAGTTTCAAGCACATGGATGTAATGTAATATGATAACACTGCGACTCTTGAGTTCCTATTCACACAGCACATAATAAAAAAACTTCTGATTCTGTTGATGTGATTTATCTATTATCCAACAATAATTACATCATTCCAAGTATTACAGAGGTTTTGCTTAAAATGAGCACACTGTGGTTATATCTGGGATTAGTCTATACTAATTCCAGGTTATATGCATTGAAGCAGCACAATTGATAGATTTTAGATTCCCCTTAAAATAGGAGCATTTGGCATAGTGATTGCTTATTGTAGGTTTGTGTTTATTTTATTATCTTTTTCACACAACAGCCAGGCTACATTGAACATACCAAAGCTTCAGCTACCAAGTCCGAGGATGTGAGGTTTCCATTGGCCATAGGGTATCTTTTCTGAAATGACCAGGGGTGCGTAATGAAAATATAAACACAATCCACGTTCATTTTACAACACAGAGAGGCTGGGAGAAATCAATTGGTGAGAAAGGAATCAAGAGAAAGACAGAGTTTAGATAGATATTTATATGCAGATACATAAAACAGAATTTCAGTTTTCAAAAAAATTGTTTGTTTAATAAGTTTCACATCCTTCTTGAGGAAATTACAGTAGACCATTGAATGGCGTGCAAGCCTAATGGATGAAGGCAATGTCCTCCTCATGATAATTGGGCCCCACATTAAAAAGTTACGAGACAAACAGAAACAAATACATGGTGTAATGAGACAAACTGTAGAAATTTAAAATGGGATACACCATCAAATAAATCTGGGTCAGAACGATTGTCTGGGAGCACAGGTAACGCTACGATGGCCATTTAGGTTTTAGAGAAATAAAGGTATATTGCTGGCTAAATTTAAGCATAGAAATGAAAGAGAAAGTGCTGTCAACAATGTATAGGTGAAGGGAAAAGAGTAGCATTAGTGCACATGATGCAGATTTGGTATGTTTGCTGGATTTGTGTTTAATGATGTACTCAAGCGTATTTCACTTATAATCGTAATACCGTGAACTGTGCATTTCCCACTCAGCAATACTTAATGACAGAGAAAAGTTGATTGGAAACATAGAACAAACCACCCCTATGTCATGAAAGTCAGGAAATATTTAGCCAAATTTCAGCCTTTCGTTTTCCATTGAAAAAAGTGAAATAATGCATTCTATTTTTAAACTTTGACTTATAATACATCAATTAACACCATCAAACTTGAAGAAATATAGTGTTTATGTAATTAAAGTAATGTTTACAATTGGCAAAGTTTTTCTTAATTTTAAGAAATACTTAAGTAGCTTTATCAGTATGGGCCTGGTGAATTTGCTTTATGACCTGTTAGAGATAGGTACAGTTTCTTCTCACAGTACAACACAAAAAGATGAGGCAAATGGCTAACTGATTCAGGTTTATTAAAAATACACAATTATCTTGTGATGAATAAAACAAATTAAGTCATGAAATAGATAACCCAAATACATGTATGTAGTCAGTTATATACTAATTAGGGTAATTAATTAAGATAGACATGACTGTGAAGCTGTGGATGTATGTAGTGCCAGAATTATTGTGTAGGTATTCAGGACAATATGGCCACTAACAACGAATTAACTGATAATAATTTACAGGAGACAAATGTACATTAAGATCAGCTGTGTATCATGTTAACCATCACATTCTATAAAACAAGCACAACTTGTTGATTTTATGATATCTAGGCCTACCCCAAAATAGTGCATTATAGAAAGAAAGAAAAACATGCAAATGAGGCAGAGAAAAGAAAATAAAGGTGGCAGCAACATGGAACAAAATAAAACATACAAAATAATGTTGTCTCTGTTTTCCTAATTTTTATTCTATTTTACAGGTAAATAAAGTCAGATAAATATTTATTTTAAATCTTCCAAAGAAAGAAACCTAACAGTTTGTTTGTTAGACTGGGAGTTTAAACCATACTTAAGTTTATTTCACTCATATGATGGAGCCTCATGGGTGAAGTAAACCCCCATTGGACTAACTGATAACAAGCACTGAACAGGATGATCACAGGGTGCAATACCTGGACATCACAAAACAAACGGCACACCATTGTCAGCTTTCAGAGAGCAACAGTGAGCTCCTCTAGAAAACCTAGTAATGCCTGATTAATAAAAAATGTGCACACTTTACTGTCAACGTTAGACCTACATGTACATGTGTACAGTTACGTGTGAATAATACCCTGACCATCCTATAAACTGTTTTTTCAGTAAATAATAATTTGCAATAATCTGTCTGCTCTAATAGTTCTAGCGGAATATTCTCGATAACTTGAATGACATGGGGCCAAAGTCTGGCCTGCTCAAAGTCTGTTGTATTAAAAAATAAATTAGGCAGATATATACAGCTCATTTATATCAATATATTTTTCAACATAACTTTTATCAGAATTTATACATTACACAAGCCTCTGACAATTTTATTTAAACACTTATTGACACTTTGGGAACATGTGTTGCAAGTGATGTTTTTTTTATTTGTTTTTAATGGAACAGAAACCGATAGCTATCACACCTAGTCCTAGACAAAAAAATTCCATAAAAGACGTTTTATTTAATTTTTTTTATTGTTTTTACCTTTGTTGAAAAAGTTATTATAAGCAAAAGCTATACATCTATATCATATTTAATAAAACAGTATCTACCTGATTTATACTGGCATTGTTTTTGTTTACTTACCCCAATGATAGCGTTGAGTTCCGCCATTGTTACTTGCTTTGCTCGCTCAACAGCTGCAGCAACCTGCTGCTGATGCTAATAAAAAAAACACAATGACAATCTCTTTAGAAAATTAACCACAAATATGCTATTTTTTTTAAAACTGAAAATGGTTTAAATAATAACCGTTGTACAGACTTTAACTTCAGGGAGGTACATACTATGAAAGGTGGTCAACTATTCATGGTAGGATAAGGGCCATGGGATGATGATCTCAATATGATAATCCTTGATACCAAGGGATGATAGTCCTGGATACCAAAGGATGGTAGTCCTGGATACCAAGGGATGGTAGTCCTGGATACCAAGGGATGGTAGTCCTGGATACCAAGGGATGGTAGTCCTGGATACCAACGGATGGTAGTTCTGGATACCAAGGGATGGTAGTCCTGGATACCAAGGGATGGTAGTCCTGGATACCAAGGAATGGTAGTTCTGGATACCAAAGGATGGTATTCCTGGATACCAGCAGATGGTAGTCCTGGATACCAAGGGATGGTAGTCCTGGATGCCAAGGGATGGTAGTCCTGGATACCAAGGGAAGGTAGTTCTGGATGCCAAGGGATGGTAGTTCTGGATACCAATGGATGGTAGTCCTGGATACCAAGGGATGGTAGTCATGGATACCAAGGAATGGTTGTCCTGGATACCAAGGAATGGTAGTTCTGGATACCAAGGAATGGTTGTCCTGGGTACCAAGGAATGGTTGTCCTGGGTACCAAGGAATGGTAGTCCTGGATACCAATGAATGGTAATCATGGATACCAAGGAAGTTAGTCCTGGGAACCAAATGATACGCAAGCTTATGGTAAGTCTTAGGACCATGGGATGGTATTCCTGAGGATGGCAGTCTAAGGGTTCACAGGATGGTTGTCTTGGGGATGGGAGTCAAGGTGGTACAAGATGGTATTCAGGGAATGTGAGATTGTAGTTGGGTGTTAGAAAGTGGATATTTTGAATGTCAGAGAAACAGAAAATGCTATAATAGTGTCAATTCAATCAGAATTGGTTAATTTAAATAACTCTACATTATTAGCTTGCTTGTTTTGGGTTTAAAGCAGCACTTGAGGTTATTTTACTTCTTCCTCATTTGTTTGATTAATTGATTGATTGATTGATTGATTGATTGATTGATTGATTGATTGATTGATTGATTGATTGATTGATTGATTGA
>JAVFBW010163069.1:0-11543 GCA_034783835.1 Mopalia ciliata
GTTATTTTACAATAAATATTGTAAATAAATAAAATCGCTGATCGTTTTCTTTCTGTTTGATAAATACCGTAACAATATGCACTTTATAAGCTGAACCGATGATATCCCTCTCCTCTCATGTTGTGTGACATTTACATAAAATTTTAGGACACGACCTAATCAATTTGGAGATATGGTGTTTAACGGAAATTTAATTGAAAAGCTTTTTAAAGTAATTAATATGCATATAATTAGCTGACAAGATAATATCCCTCTCCTCTCATGTTGTGTGACATTTACTCAAAATTTTAGGAAAATCAGTCTATTCAATTTGGAGTTATGGTGTTTAACGCAAATTTAGTTAAAAAGCCAGTTAAAATAATTAATATGCATATAATTAGCTGAACAGACAATATCCCTCTCCTCTCATGTTGTGGAACATTCCCGCAGTACATTTAATTATAGAAGCCTTTACATGGCTGACGCCGACGCCAAGGGTATGGCATAAGCTCGTACAGGCGAGCTTAAAACTAACAAAAAGTAGATCACGTCTTTTGGGAAATTAAATGACGTAGTAAGAGCAGTACAGGTGAATGAAATCATATATGGCTCAACTTGATAACACCCGCCCTAGATGCGAATTCGTATCCAATACACTCCCTCGCTTCTAAAATAGATCAGTAAGACAACTGACGCTCCACGCGTATTGGTCTGAAGTTGTTTGTAATGAGTCGACAAAATTCTACTTTACCCACTTTTTGTCTGGTGGAATTCTGTTCACTTCAACGTCAACTTATCGTTATTTACACTCCGACAACACGTGAACATCGCTAACATAACACGCCAGTCATGAATGCATGAATCTAGCTCTTCCACGCAAACTGCACCTTTGCAAAAAAAAAAAAAACAACCCCAAAACACGCGCCATATAGGGTTCTTTTCTGGAAGTGCACGTCGTGACATATACGTATTCGCATCTAGTCGTGACAGATCTCTACTCTTCGACACAGTAACGGAAAGTGTAATAGTGTAAAACTCTAGCAGTATACAAATTTTGGAATGTATATTGTGCGAATCGAATTTCAGGTGCACAATTCACGCAAACTACCGTATATCGCTTTTAAAAACTGATTTTAAATATATTTTTTCCGAAACCAGATTAAAATTCATCCGCCTTTGCCCAAGAAGCTCTGAAAGCTGGAAAATGTGGGGAGGCAAACTTGGTTATTTTGAGCAATGGAATTGCGATTGTAAAAAGGATCTTATTTTGAACGAATCTACCACGATTTCCCCAAAAGTATACGACTATCCTTCCAGTCATCTTGTTGAAATGTCACAGTATATTAAATGAAGAAGCCATTTGAGCTATTTTGAGCAATGTAATTTATATATTCATTCCCATAATGAAAGCTGATCCTAATTTGTACAAACTTAGTTAAAGTTTAACCATTACAGGTACTATATGGTAGCCAAAACCCGAGGGCAGAGGGGCCGCCCAAGGCTCGAAAATGAGAGGCCACGGAGAAGCAGTTTGGGCTATTTTCAACAATGTCATTTTGATTCAGTTCCATAATCAAGCATGATCATACTCTGTAGTAGTCCAACACAATGTTAACAAAATGTACGAAATACTGTCCAAATAAACATTGATTTCTCCGCCTTCTGATTCAAATTGTACCGTTTCAGCTTAATCATAATGTACTTAGAAAACTGGACATATTTAGTTTTCTAAATCTACTCAACTTCTATCTAAGTACTGCTATAGATGGTTGGATCGAAAGACGGACGGACCTATAAAATGTTGAGCAAGCAATTCGCTGTATCAGTTCAGTGAGCACTGTCAGAAAAAAACGTTTGGTCTAGTGATTTATTAAGGGGATGCAGGGGCAGGGTGGAAGAGCCATGCTGAGGGTAAGGTGTGTGACATAAGAATTCAGGTAACTGAGATGAAGAGGTACGGGGCGGAGACCAGTATATAGGATGGACTAGAAGTTACAAATTGTGGAGAACGGCCATACCAGGATGTTGCAGACTGACATGTCGAGAATCTGAAAAGACGGATGAAATAAGGGCCAAACCGAGGCGAAGAAGATTGAGGGGGAAGGATTGATAGAAATGGAGGAGATTGGAAAAACAGAAGAAGTACCGAAATGTCTGGATTTTACAGAACGAACAATTGATTCAAAAGCTGTCAAAGTGTAATTTATGTCGTAAATTTTGCTGACCCCATTTTATGGCAATAGAAAAAGTGCGGTAAAATATGGTGTATTGACACCGGAGAATATGTCTAATATGGTGTATTGACACCGGAGAATATGTCTAATATGGTATATTGACACCAGAGAATATGTCTTATATGGTGTATTGACACCGGAGAATATGTCTAATATGGTGTATTGACACCAGAGAATATGTCTAATATGGTGTATTGACACCAGAGAATATGTCTAATATGGTGTATTGACACCGGATAATATGTCTAATATGGTGTATTGACACCAGAGAATATGTCTAATATGGTGTATTGACACCAGAGAATATGTCTTATATGGTGTATTGACACCGGAGAATATGTCTAATATGGTGTATTGACACCGGAGAATATGTCTAATATGGTGTATTGACACGAGAATATGTCTAATATGGTGTATTGACACTGGAGAATATGTCTAATATGGTGTAATGGCACCGGAGAATATGTCTTATATGGTGTATTGACACCGGAGAATATATCTAATATGGTGTATTGACACCGGAGAATATGTCTAATATGGTGTATTGACACCAGAGAATGGTGTATTGACACCAGAGAATATGTCTAATATGGTGTATTGACACCAGAGAATATGTCTAATATGGGGTATTGACACTGGAGAATATGTCTAATATGGTGCATTGACACCGGAGAATATGTCAAATATGGTGCATTGACACCGGAGAATATGTCAAATATGGTGCATTGACACCGGAGAATATATGTCTTATATGGTGTATTGACACCGGAGAATATGCGGAATTGCTTTCCCCGCTACAGCAAAGTCCGAAAAATTTGGGTTGTTTTTAGATTTTCAATTTGAAGGGTGCATGCCATCTCAGAGAAAGAGGAAAAGGTCTAAAGACAGAAGGAAGGACATAGTTAATCCTTGGATTGCTGGGTATGCAATAGAGCTATATTCAATATATAGTTTCCAGAGGGAGTAAATGACTTTTTATTGAATCGTTTTCATCTCAAGCACATATACTTTCCTCGTGATATGTGATATTTCAACGAATTCAATCGATTTATACTGAGATTGATATATTGATAATGGCTATAAATAAATAAACTGTGAATCCCCTTATGTTCCAGACTAACTCCCTGATTTTTTTACAACATACAGAGTTAGAGTGCTCAATAATGTGTAATTTCATTATTTGAACTTTCACTCTTGGAAATAATGGTTCTTCAGAAAGGAGGAGGGTTCTTTATATGGAAGCCTTATTCGACAGAAAACGTTTTTTTGATATAAAAAGACATGGATATTTGGAATAGTTAATTGATGTAAGGGTTCCATACAGAACCACAAAGGGTTCCATCACAGCCATGACTGAAGAACCTTACAGGGTTCTATTAGAGCTATATTTATCTAAGAGTGTATCGACAGTTGTGTGTTCAATAACTACTAAATAATGTTGATCTCCTGAGCTTTCTAAAACATTTGATATATTAAACTCGCCCAGTAGTTTTGCTAAAAATATGGAAATATGGTTCAAATGTCTGTTGCTTACAACCCATGTGCTGATCTTTCACCGTGAATGCTTCTGATTGTTTTAACGATGTAAAGCTCATGGTACACATGAGTTCTTCTACTCAGTTTCTTTACATTTATTTATTTACACTAAATGTCGATACCAAAACGGAAAGAAGTTTGGATAAATTTAGCGGTAGTCGATAGGCATTGGAAATAGACTGCATGGACGATACCTGGATCTATGGTACCACGACTAAACAACAGTTTACGAGTGATTAAACTACCAATTCATGATGCTATATACCCCAGCTACCACCAAGATATGTTTCGTCAATTTTTTTAACACCCGTCATTTTCATTTTCTAGTCATAATTTTTGTCTATTTACATTCTTCACTGCACCTCATAGATTGTTTTTGATAGATGTTATTCACCTGTCGACCACCAGGTATATGATCGAGTCACACATTGTGGCTCCGGGCATAGCGGGGGAGGTTTTTACGAGGTTTTCTCTCGGTTTTCCACCGTAATAAGGCAAGGAGAGGTGTATAGTGGACAAGCCGTCGTCATATAAGTGAAACCCTTGTGTACGGCGTTAAACCCCAATCAAACAAACACAAAAACGAATCAAACCATTTTAAATATTTTATCTTGAAAACTGCTATTATTATCTACGAATTTGATACAAAAGTCATGTATGCTTGGAAACAGTGTCGGGATAGACGTCGGGGTTGATACGTTGCTCTAAATTAATTTCAGAGATTTTTTCCCAAACCTGTAATTTTTGGCTGTATACAAGCATATGTTGCTAAACGTTTGTAATGGATAAGCAATTTATATGTGTGTTACATTTGTACATATTCCCTCTGTTACGTGGTCATACAAGTGGATCAGTGTGGTGTTATTAAAAGTTTATCAAATAAAAATAGAAACTTTCCACATATTTTTGTTGGCACATATTCCAATAAATATATAATTATATGAACACTGATAAGCCAAAACTCATGAACATATTTTAAAATCAGCCCTTGTTTTCTTCAGACTTATTTTCCATCGTTTCATGAATCACTGCACCATATATGCAAGACGGCAATAAAATTGTAGCCTGCGGGTTTATATGATATATGAATGTATAATATAGACATGTGCAGCTGGAAGTCTTTTAAAAAGACTCAGTATATTTTCATGAACGATCATAAACAAACGGTTTATAAATATAGGACAATAACCCACATGTATATAGGGGGCTTGAATTCAATTCAACAGCTCTTTAAATACCAAAATTACATTCAAATGGCAATTTTGGGATTTGACCAGCAAATTATAAAGAAATCGTTCAGTTGAATTAACGCTAAAATCTGTCTTTTACATTAAATTATGTATAAATTTAATTAGATGCCAATGCGTGTTTTGTTGAATAACCAACAGATGTATACGACCTTGTGTCGTACAAAACTTTTGAAATATGACCTCACTCTAAAACATCAACGTGTTCAATATATAAAAATTGCATTGCTGCGCAAATTAAACGTACATGGCAATCATTTTATTCGGGTCTATATATATGATAGTTTTGAGACAAATACCCTGCACCATCCTCTGCGTTATAGGATCACATGACAAGAAGGCGAAATCTGGTACCCTGGTACACTTATTAAGGTACAACACTCGTTTTCACCAAATAACCAATGTTATTATTTTTTTGTCACTTTAAATAAATTATGGACGCATTTCTTCAGTAAAGTCACATGTCGCGGGACTAGCACCTAGCTGCTTGTGGTATTTGTAAAGTTTGGCTCGAAATATTGAACGGTTCATGATAAAAGCTCTGGAAATTTCAGGGTTGTGAAAAAGCACTGGTAATAATACTGTTGTTAACAACCAATTATGATTTATTGCTTTCTTATTTTTTATATATATTTTTTTATATCGCTGTTGAATTATTAATGTTTCAGTAGCGAACAAGTTATCGCCGCCAGCAATCGTCTATCAATATATGATTTATCCACACATTAGAGTGTTTTAACGTCTCTGATAACTACTGATATATTCATGGATGCTTGAGCATGCTCGTTAATTTTGTAAGCCACAGAGATTCGTCATCCATTTGAAAACATTTCTGATAGTTATCCACATCGTAAAACATTTACATTAAATTGTCATGTGCGAGTTACTTTAATATTTCTAAGTAATCACTGATGTCACTCGTCACAAACGTCTAGGGACGAATAAAAATTATGTCGATAAATCAAGGACAATGGTATTAATTTTTTTATCACACGCCGCTGGCAATTGGTTCCATCAACAGATTCCACCACTAAATCAGAACTCTTGTGAGATATCTGTTACAATTATTTCCCGGGGGTTATTCCCCTTTAATGTACCGTGTAATGTATTTTTTAAGACAAACTTTACCACCAGATGTCTCTATGCTCATAAAGTCTTTGATAGTATGTTGTTAAATGTCCTTGACTGTATACAATTTTTAGTAATTTTGTTCAAATCAAAAGGAAATCATATGTACCCTACTTCTTTGTCAAAGGATTGTCTCCATTTAATTCTATAGTTTGCTGCATATGAAGTGAGACTGACTTATGGGTGATATAACATTAAGTGCGGAGTCAAAATCCAATGAAAGAGGATAAAAACATTCTTCAACCTTCACCTTTCAAAATGTCATCAAATATACTTTGTTTTTTCTCGAAGCTCATATGAAAATAAACTAACATGCTGTGGGAAAATGGTATCATTACCAAAAGCCCAAATTAAGGGAAGGTAATTGGAGGAGCTAATTCGTCCGACTGTGTCCAGCTCTGTTTACAGTATTGTACGACGGCGTCCGATTTCGGGGTAATATTGATGATTTTCTGTTAGCGTTGAATGGTGTCGATGAAAGGGAGTTTGTCCTCTCGTCAACAAACAATGGAGGCTAGCGGAAGCAACCCAGCATCAGACACAGTGTGTATCAGAAACTATATTTATAGTAACAAAGAGTGTGCCAATAAATGAATTTTATATGTTCGATTCTGGACAAGCAATTTATCAACCCATTTCTTCCAGAGTATATATCTGTTGATCCGTGCTGAAGCTGTTGAACGAACCCGCTATTTTCAAAACATTGAGTTGGATGCCTTAAGCATACATACATCTATATCGACAACATAATGTTTAGACATCATAAATGAAAGACAATTTGATTGTTCGCTTGATAGGGCTTCAAGTAATTTAAGCTTATTTCGCTGAAATGAAGGCTTGCTAGGCCAATGGGTGGGGGAAACAACCTTCCACGCCACAGACAACAAAGATAAAACCGGACAAACACAGCCACATATATTATTTTCAACTGACCATACTGAGCAAACACAGTGATTGCAGAATCCTCCTACAGGATGACCTATAAATTAACCTTTTTATTTTCTTTGGGCTATTCTTTCTACAAATGCTGCAGTTTTGTTCCTTCAATGGTTTTAATGTCGCTTTTACTCTTTATCTTATTAACTGTACTGTAAAAAGCAATTCGAAAATGTCAAGTACATTGCAGATTGTGATGTGCACATTTATTTCAAACAAAACATGCTTTTAAACGCAGTTTAAGATTGATTTTGCTTAAGGGTATGTCACTTATATAACAGCAATGTATTCCAACAATTATTGACACTAGTACAACCCCAAAGTGAAGTGTTTTGATATTGTTGGGCAGTTAATCTCCCTCCAAAGTTCAAAGTAAAAAAAGGATTGCTACACTTCAAACAAACTGTCCTTAGACAGATGGCCAAACTTTGGGAAATTTATATACAACATTTTTTATATTTTTATTGTTGGCGAAAAAAAAATTGTGTTTGCTTCCATTATGATTCCGCTAACAGGGCCATCATTTTAACCTACTGAGCTACAAAGTTCAGGGTATAGACCAACCACAGACTACAATCGTTATGTATTTTTTTGTAGGAATGCAATCACACTGGCACAGGGACAGAGATTGATCAAAGCGGTTGAATTTATGCACAAACGTTTTGTCCAAAATAGCTCACCCTTTCTCAGGCATATTGGAGCCTCGATTTGACGATCTAGAACAAAGACCTCTGCTGGCAATTTGCTTGCTTAATTGCTATCCATCATCTATAGTTTATACACTTGGCAGAGAATGACCCCATCCGAGCCTCAGCAATAGAATAAGTTGACACCATATTTTACAGTTATCTTTCAAGTTAAGGATAAATTGCGTGTAGCAACTCAATTATATTAATTATTCATCAGCATTCAAAGCCTGCTCTATCAAGTGTAATTAATTCACATACATAAACCATTCTGTAACCATCAAGTGCCATCCGGCTTTTCAACACAGACTGCACAAAGCAAGCCGTAGACGGCGACTGTTTTATTCAAATAATATAACCTTTACCTTACCAGAAATTGGATTAACGCAATTCCGAAATGAGCTCCACTGTGTGGTGGCTTTTGAGGAACATTTAAGGTTTCTTACTTTTCTGTGTTTTTCACTGACTTTACACCTATGTGGAAACTTTAACACCGCGGTGAAAGCTTTTACAAAGCCCTGAACACTTTAGCACCGCGTAGAAACTTTTTTTAACCCTGGAGAAAACTTTCTAATAAAGTAGTATTAAAGGTTTTTATGAACAAATTCCAATATTTTTCCGAGTGAAAATCAGACAAAATCAGACGTTGTTGATTGGTTGGTCCAAAATGGCCAGTGTAACAGTTTGAAGCAGCTTGATTTGTTCGTAGCTCCGCTTTGAGACTTCCTGGTTTGTTTGTTTGTTTGATTGGTGTTTAACGTCGTACTCAAGGGTATTTCATTTATATGACGGCGGACACAAATACAGAACATCACAAACAAATCTGCTTCCCGTTATCCTTTAGCTCTGCGAACACCAGGGCAACAGAAAGCAGTCTCTTTTCTCGCCTCTTACGATCGGCCGAGGAAGCTGATGGAAAATTCTGCAGGTCCATGGCCCACCCACTCCCTCACGAGGCATATAAACTTACTGTAATAAATCCATCAAATGCCTGACAAAATCCCCCTGTCCCAGAAGAAGGTAACGTCTCATTGCCTGAAAAACAATTAATGACGTAAAGGTGAGCGATGGAGACTATTACTCCTGTTAGAATCTCTGGTTAAAGTCAATTATATTTAATAGCCTTTGATCCCTTTCTGACAGACACTAATGAAGCTTATCGATGTTTACTCATGTAGTGGGGTAGACCTACTATCCATATAGATACATCCTGGGAAGGATTTCCTGTTAGCTCAGATAAAATGTTACTGGACTACAGATCAGATAGTCATGGTTTGGTAATGTTTGTTTAATTGGGGTTTAAGGGTGTTTCAATCACACAACAGCACGCCAGCACAATGGGTGAAGAAAACCACACCCGGCATTACTGGCAAAAAAACAAACAAACTCCAAAACACACTCACAAGACAATACAAGGACATCACAAACATATCAGCTTCCTGATCTTTATTTAGCTCGGAAAGACCAAGGTAACAGGACACTCCCTCTAACCACCAGCAGGTAGTCAAGGCTTGATATGCCAACATCTCTGCCCCAATTGGCTCATCATTTCTCATTTTATCTATTTATTTATCCGATGTGATATTAACAGGATAAAATCTCAATCAACAACAGAGGTCACTTGGGATAATATGGGGCATCACATTTGGTGTTATTTGGTCAGCCCTAAAGGGGTTATAAATTTTTCAAATTACCAGCTGGACACATGATTTACAGCTTCAGAAAGATGCCGGACAATTTTTTATTTTGCTGGAAATTTTTTGCATTACTAAATAAAGCCATATTCTAAATGTCCATCCGCAATATCTTCTTATTTTATTAAAGATTACATAATGGTTTTGTTTGTATTTTGACAAGCAGACAATCTGATTACACCACAAAATATCAGGTAGTTGAATTTATCATGAATTCTATTGAGCATAAAAACCATTTAGTTAAATCAGATTCTAGTTCAGAAAACATTTTTTGAAATTGTTTTAACAAATCAGAATTATTGACCTACCTTAAGATGGTCCATAAACTTATATTTATTGTGAAAGACTTCTAGTAAGTGTTGACTGGTATCTTTATAGACCGTGTCAATCATCTCTTGAAAAACATTATTCACATCCTGGGAAAACATGGACTCTGCTCCTGTTCAACACAAAATAAGCCAAAGAATTACAGCAGATTTTACTTCGTTTGTTTGATTAAAGTTTCAAGGTTGAAGAACACTTTCCTCTCAGTCACTGGCAACATACAAAAATAAGGCAGGAAAGTCATCACGACATGAGATGTCTAAAACAAAAATGTCTAAAACAAATTGGTTTTGTTTTGTCCTTAGCTCTGAAGCACCAATCATCTAACCGACATCGGAGGCTGTGGTCTCACCAAAATGGTGAAGAGGGAGAGAATTGAATATTACAAGTGCGAGAATCCATCAAGGTTGTATGAACATTTTACATAATTCTAACCCTGTGCAGTTTTTAAAAGAGACCTTGGTACATGTATCTTGTTCTATTTACTTAGAACTATCAGGGGTAATTTGGTTTTGGAAATTATATGCGGACCTTAAAAGAATTTATTTGTCACCAATGTTTTTAAATAAATCCCTATAATAAAATGATCCGATTTCATGTGTCAGTATCATAGTAAACAATTGACAGGAAACAGGATGTGACAACATTTCTGCTACACAAATGAGCTGGATATGGATAGAGCAGTGATGTACTTCACCAGGATTCAATATTAATGCCAATTTTATTGTGACAAGGAATAAATATGGTCAGCTGAATTTGCAATTTTTTAAAATTTTCTTTTCAATGTATATTGATTAATGGAAATTTTTGGGAAACTCAAACAAGAGAGAATCAGATTTATCAGTCCAACCCGGGTAATTATCAAGTACAAACAAAGAAGTAAAATACCTTGGGCCATGTCCATTTCCATTACTGCTTCTCTCCCTTTGATTGGAGTCCGATCATGACAAACTTGTCGTAGAAAGTTTATAGATTTTCCAGTGAGCAGAATCTGAAAATGAAAACAATTTTTTTTATAAGTCGACACCTATATGTAGTGGAAATTGCATATAAAAAGTTCCTAGTGCCGATAATAAGCACTACAGGAGTCACTTTGTCAGCCTCCTTTGTATAAGTGAGGTTCACCGTGGGAACCTGTGAGCAGTGCATCGGTTTGTTTGATTGGTTTGTTTGTTTGTTTGATTGGTGTTTAATGTCGTACTCAAGGGTATTTCGCTTATATGACGACGGATTGTCCACTTCACACTGCCTTATTACGTTGGAAACCGGGAAGAAACCTCGTAAAAAACACCCCCGCGATTGCCGGAGCCACAACATGTGACTCGTTCATATACCTGATGGTCGGAAGACGGACTCGAACCCGTGTACGGTAAATCGAAGCATGTTCGGTTCAGGAAGTGCACTCGCTACCACTGAGCCACGGGCCCTTGTTTGATTGGAGTTATACTTAAGAGTATATCACTTATATGACAACAGATTGTCCAAATCACATTGTTCCTTGCCTTTTTATGTTGGAAAACTGGTGGATTGTTTTGTTTGTTTGATTGGGGTTTTGGTCAAGGGTATTTCACTTATATGACGACTGATAACTACTACTAAGCCATGGCCATGGGCACACAGTCCATCCAAGGAGAATCGGTAGTCTGGCACGCTAACCACTGAGCAACAGTGAAGGGCATGGTGGGAATTGGTATTAATTGATAGCGTCTAACAAAAGGAGATAAATATCAATCTATAATTATAGAAGTCTATCAAGTAGAAGTATGAAAGCAGCCATTA
>JAVFBW010163080.1:0-11543 GCA_034783835.1 Mopalia ciliata
TTTAGCACTGTCAATTATAACATTAAAATTCGTCTCACGTTATCGTGGGGGGCACCGTTTTTTAGTTTCCGATTAACTGTCTGATTTGTCCATTGTTAAACAATGAGGTCGTAGTTATCTAAATATTTTCAGGAAGTGATGAAAAAGTCTAAGAGTAGTATCAGGAATGATCAATAGAAAAAGCTAACCCTATTAACTTCAGGTGGCGCGTACAAGCTGATCTGACAGATTTTCTTAAACAAAAACGAAAAAACCTTCTGAGGCAGAATGTTTTTCAACCCAATTTAACATTAGCCAAACTCTTAATTTCATTTTTTATTTGTGTATTGCAGGTTGTTGGGAGAACTCTGGTACATGTGTAAGACCAGGAGAAAGAATCAATTGACACAGTGAATAATGATACTTTGCTGTATAATAAAATGATCCACTACCCTGGAGAGTTCAATATTCATCAACCGAAACTGAAACTGACTCAAGCGGACATTTTACTTCCCATCGCAGTTGTTACACATATGAGCAGACACTTAAACGAAGGTCTACAAAGTGTTGCTTTCACACGTTCGATTCCCCTGGGCGACCTCGATTTCCCAATGTATTTCTTACTGTAATGATATGATAAACAGCAACAGTAAACACTCAAGATTCGTGAGTGTTATTAACTCTACATAGCTGGATAGGGCAGGACGTGTGAATCCCCAGTTAACGCCGTTTTCTATATATATTCATACTCACTGCATTTCAATGAAATAGTAGAAAAGGAAACAAAGTCGAGTTTTTGCTAATTTGGGCTTTCTGGGTTCGCTCTAAAGTAATAGAGAGCATTTTCTAGCATAACTTCATGCACAAAAACCAAGTCATTAAAAAGACCAAAGACAGTTTTCTCTCTCTCTCTCTCTTCGTACATACGTAAATAACCTACGCTCTCCTTGACCTAACGCTAAAACATACGTTGTTATTGGGGAATTTTGTTATTAGAGCAAAATATCCGCGAGTGTGGCTGTTTTATTCAACCTCTATGTACAGCAAATAGGGACAAAAGAAACTACAAATATTGCTATTATTTTACGGTTAGCCAAACGGAATCCAAACAGTTCCTTTTTACTCAGCAGAAATAAACAATATTTCAAGGAAAACCTGTCTTAATATAAATCTGAATGTTGATTTTGGCTTAGTGTCTTAAATATCTCCGGAAACCGATCTAAATATCTCTTGCTGGAACACTTTTCCTTAGTGTATATTCTATGCTGCAACATTCGAAATGGTCCATGAAAATACATGATTAAACATGTTCGAAATTAAAATCAACAGCCCAAAAAATAAAGTCATTCTTTTCCAAACAAAATAAGCTCTTTTACAATGACATATAAATATTTATGTGGCAAATGACTATGTATATGTTGATGAGGTTTTTTTTTAGATAGAAGAAGAGTATAAGTAGCGTTAGCAAATGTATAGAACCAATATTGCTATAGCATTAAATGAAAATTTTTGGTAAATTATTAGCTAATAAATAAATGAATTAACGCCTTATGCAAGATCAGATTAGTTGGGCACGGCAATCAGAAGTTGCACTTCTAAGACTACAATGTATTATCGAGGACTTCTTTAAGAAATTATTTGGGGTCAGACAGTTTGTGCTAGTTACGTTCCAGTGGTCCGCTATCTTAGATATACCTTGCTGCTAATATGAAATTGGGATTATATTGAGATTTACAAACACTGAAATGGCACAATGTTTGCTTCATTTTATATTTCACTGCATATTCTTATAGCATTCTATATTTCTCTAGATTTAACTGATATATAAATTTATGCCCTGTATATCCATTTGTAGCCTTCGTAACACAATATGATGTTCTTATCATCAGTGTCTTGCATTTAGCTTTATTGCATCTACTAGTTAATCATATTTTTGTGTCTTTTTGCAAGTAAATATGTTCGTTGTTTCTAGGACAACACAGATTCTGGTTTAGAAAATTTTAGTATCAACCTGCCCATTTTCCTAAACTAAAATATGTTCAACAAAGTGTTACCCCGAAACAACCAAAACACCACTTATAATTGACAAGTGTATAATCCATCCTATAGCTCTACTTCTCCACTGTGGTATGCGTGGGCCATTGTACTATGATTTCAGTTTAAATAACGCCCGTAAAATCAATGATGTAGTCGGATATAATAAACATTGTCTGCTTAATATTCCATAAATAATCTTCTCAGGGTTCTGTCAATTATTTTCGGCTGACGGAACACAGCTCTTCTATTAACCCGGACAGATACCTCTAATTGTGCTGAATAGACGGACCAGAATAGGTCAAAATATGAGGATATAGAACATTAATGAGATGTGTTTACATTCCCACTAACATCTGCTCCGTTATCGTTTCACTGTGCAATGCTAATTGATTTCTGTTGTATATTGTTTGTTAAAGGGGTAGTTATATACCCTTAAAAAAAAGACTTATTGTGTTCTCATTTCACTTCAATATAATTTCTCATATAAGTGAAATACCCTTGAGTACGACGTTAAACACCAATCACACAAACAAACAAATCAATATAATTTCTAATACTAATGTATTTGAGATGTATTAAAGAACTTGGAGTGAGTGCGATTGATAACCTTACACGATTATGTGTATCGGAAGCTTATTGGATTGATGTTGACATTCAACAACGTGTGAACCCATTATAAAATAGATTTTTTGTACAAATAAAATGTCACGTGAAATTGGTTTAATTTATACTAAAGTTAAAAATTACATATATTTAAGACTGATAATTGGAGAATTCAGTTAAATATAGTCGTATTACATAATTATCTCAGTAAGTTTGTTTAACATTTATATTTTCGTGAAGTTTGCAACCAAACAGTATGATAATGGGATAAAGACATTACCATCAACACAATTTGATAAAAAGTAAAAAAAAATTTTTTAAATTGTTTCAAATGAATATAAAACTTCAATATTAACAAAGAGATGATAAATAAATTTGATCCGCCTCGTTGGTGTGCCCTTTAAAATGAGTCAACACGGCTTAGTGCTATACGCATAATACGATCCATCGAGATTACCATTAAAGGCATACTGTGATAAAAAAAAAAGGTAGATTGTCTAAACAGATAGCATTAATCACTCCACCCAGTGTTATTCTATCGATTGGATAACAGTAATGAGGCAGGATACATTTCACAGTGACTTAACTACAGTTCGTTTATTTAAATACATTCACACGTTTACTATTGGAGTGAACTGGAAATGACCTGAACATTATATAAAGAACGTAGAATTATCCCAAAGGCTGCTTTTTCAGGTTTGCTTGAAATGACAATTTCAAAAGGAACTTATTTTCCGTTTTATTAATTGTTCGCGAAAACTAGAATTTCGGGAGAATTTTTCAGTGAGCCATCAAGCCAATGATCGACAATAACCTGCCCAAGATTCCACATTTAACTCTGTAAATTAGAACATTAAAATTCATCTCACGCTATCGTGGAAAAAAACTAAAACGAGCTATTAATTTTTTTAACAAAACTCAGTTCCACAAAAATTGCTTTTGAAGACTTATTTGTATTTAGTTATGGGATATTCGTTTTGAATGAAGACTTTTTGGTGACATTTCATCGAATTTCACAGAAAGTACCGTTTCGTTTTATTGCAGAAACCAGGCTGTAATAATACATCCCAATGCCTTACGATTAGTTCTTAAAGGCTTAAAGAGATCATCTACAGACGAAAAAAAAAAAATCCAAAACTTTCCCTAAGCCAATCCTATGGGACTTGATAATAATTTAGAAGTCTTGAGTATTTTATTTTAATCTGTTCAATTCTATTTATTGTTTTAATTATAAAAAGCAACTTGCACAGGGACGAAATTAATACAAATCGATGAATCATCTTGTGTTATAGATAAAGTCCCACACCGTTAAAATGTGTGTATATTTACAGCACTACTAGCTGTATTTACGCTACAGCAATTTTCACTGCATTCAGGTTTTTTTGTTGTAAATTTACAAAACGTTGCTGTAGGATTACATTTCAATAAAACAAAGCTTTGTGTGTGTAAAGTTGCAAAACAAAATGATGTTAATTTTTTTACCAGAAATTGACTGTTGTCTTTAACAAGTTATGTTGTTTAATCTTACAGTGGACACAATTAAAAATATTTAAAAAGTATGTGATAGCGTAATAAACATAAGGTGGCCAAACTAATTTGAAGATTGTATCTGCAAAACGTATGCCGCTTGTACGCAGTAGCAGTAGCAGTCATGTGCTTGAACACGGCATTAATTTTTGTCTACAATAGTTAATAGCTTTAATACTACATAAAAGATTTATGACTGTTCATATCACAGTAAATTAGTGTTTTTGTTTTTTTTACAGCGGCATACACGCATGTGATTCAAACTGCTTAGATGAATACTTGGGACTTGGCTGAAAATTTGGCAATAAAGCAAAGGCTATGGAAATAACATGTGGATATTTGTTAAATTGACAGAAAACAGGAATTTTCACTTAATCTCACCAATTAGCATTTTTATTTAATTTATACATCACCTTATAAGAAAGATGAAATCCATAACTCTTACACATCAAATACATTTGTATTTTAGAGCTCACACCGTTAGCAATATAGCAATCGGTATAGGTAACCTATTGTGAAGTGGATGAATTGGATTAATTTCCGACCAGACGATATGTGTGATACGCTGAGCGGACGTGAAGAAGCAACTATTTGTGGTTGAGGCATCATGCGATAATAGGAGGTAAGGGTAGATATCGCGTCAGTATACCGCAACCAGGAACACTGATTAAAGATGATATTTATACGTGAAAGTCAAAAAGGCTCTACCGACACGCACGTGTTCAGAATGTAAACGTAATTAAGTGTAGCAATTGAAGAAGGAGATCGCTGAAGCCATGCTTCAGAAAGCAGAAAGCATTTTTCATGAAATACAGTTTTTGCTGCAAACATTGAATCCCCATGTTGACTGAAAATTTAGTTTTAGTGTTAATCGTAAAAAAGTTATGACTCAGTTAATTAGTCAACAATCTTTCAGGTCGACTAGGCGAACTGACAGGGAATTTCAAGTCAGGCACGGTTGTACAGTTAGTCAGTTATTCAGCATATGGGCAAAAACATTCTTGAAGGAGGGTTTAATTTCCATAAGGAAGTGCGCATGCCCTATAAACGAGTAATGGAATCCGTAAAAGATTAATGCTTCAGTTAACTTATATTTTTTGGTTAAATATCGAATTACCGTAATAGACCAAGGAAGAAAACAAACGCTGATGAGATAAAGGATGATGTTTTTAACTTGTTAGAAATGAGTTAAAATGTTAAAGCAATGGCAGATTTTATGAGAGCAGCAGAGTTGTTTAAACTGAATGTTTTGTCGTCTACAGTAATTCGTTTTCTAAATTTTGAAGAGAAAATTCTGCGTTTGTGACAGATTAGGTCCGATTCCGTTAAACGTTTTTAAATTATGCAAAGAAATTGGTTAACTTCGTTTAGTGGGTGTTTTATCACACTTCGATTATATGCAATTAAGTCAGCTACGTGCTAAATGCTGTTTGACGCTGTGCCTTCCAAATTTAAATTAATCGCACTTTTTGTCCAACTCAGTCTAAAGAAATGTCCATTTACAGTTGCAATGGTATAGGACTAATCAAATAGTTCATGTGTTTGCTGCCCAGAGATGTATAAGACCTTAACTTAACCTCGAGATACTTTAATTGACCAGCACGATCCCCCCCCCCCCCCCTCCCCCTTCCCCACCCTCGCCTCTTACATCCTTGTCACAAGACAATTTTCAGTTTCAAACCTTGTAAAAATTGATTTAAAATTCTTATTATCCAAAGTTATAAATACCATAATACACATTATCAAATTTATGGTCCACTGCATCAATCAAAGGAATTCCGTAGCAAAACATTTCATAGCATATTAATATTAATATCCCAATTAACTGGCTTCATTGAACAACATTCGTCAAACGATTATAGGTAATATTAATCGAGTAACGATATGTTTAAAAAGGTACCTCCTGTATAACAGTAAAAGTATGTTGTTCTCTAAAATAATTTAAACTTTTCAGTGACTAGCTTCAAATTACTGTGTATTTTTGCTAACGTTAATAAATCTAAATATTTTTTTTACTCCAATTGGGAGTAAAGAACCTTTCAAAGAAAGTAAAAATTCATACTGTCAAACAGTGTTGAACAGTTGCTGAGACAATCTTAATATTGATCGATGGTTTACAAACGCGTGTTATAAGATTCAATTCCGTAAAAGATGACCAGCACCTTGACACATCCCTGCTTCGCAATCCAGACGTTTCTTATAACTTTACAAGAAGTGTATCCGATTTAAGAAGACTTACGACAAAAATATATTCTACAGTTGTTTTTACATTTCAATGTCACAAATGTGTAACATCAGAAAATACCCTTAATTTCAGAAAATGGCAAACGTCCTGTTTGAAAACATCCACCAGATTTGACCTGAATAAACAGACAAAGTTACAGCAAAAGTTCATGTGTTAGATTTTGCTTCATTTATTTTTTTCGTATAATTAAATCCGGTTTACTGAGTGCCCACGGATGTCTCCTTGCAATGCTCAAACCCACCCCGAGTATTTCTCAAATTAACAGAAGAGCTATCTTCTTTGCCTTTATACACGGATTTTAAACCAAATTTGGAGCCAAAACTAATTACCCATGTCCGATATCAATCGACAGAAATACTTGAGCCGATACTGATCGCAGTAAACACATATACTTTTTTTTACTTCTTTGGACAAGTTTGCATTCTGCTTAACTTTGGGTTAATGTCTCCAAACGTGTTGCCTCGCCTACAATTTGATTGTTTGATTTGTATTTCACGTCGTGCTTAAGTGTTTTTCATTTATATGCCTGGTGTATTTTAACAATAATTATAACTAGTTCATTCGTAACGTACATGTTAAGTGTTTGTTCGAGCTGGACAGTTAATCCTGCTCCAGTGCCAAGTGACCAAGGCATTGGGGAACTAACACCTCCCCTATAATGTCGACATTACATAAACTGCCCAGTGTATTAAGACAGACCCCCGGGATTCAACTGGCCGTTACCGTTAATATCCTTTGTATTATGTTTCTATTATTTTTTTAAATAGATTATAGCTGACAAAATGGAAATAGTTTTAGAGGTCTATTGCTTTTTATAGCCTTTGTAGAACAGTCCAGACTTATTATATACCCAAGTTTACAAACCCTATTTGGACTATGCTGGCATATAATCTCATTGATAACACCATCATATGGTTTTATTCTGGATTGAAATGTATTTGTATCCAGAGACCCAACTTCACTATCATATACAAGAAACGGTACAACATAATATAATCGGTATAGGCCTACATTTGACAGTAATACTTTTTCTTAAATAGTTCACACTGTATAAAATTGCATTCTTCTCTTGACTGATTGCATACTGATTACAACCGCTTGTTTTACTTAGGTAAAAATAAAACTGACAATTTAAACAGATTCCTACCACTTTTATATTTTAAAGGCAATACAATTTGAGGCAATTTTTATATGAAAGACAGGTCATAGCGTTGACACTAAAGATAACTGTCCAGGTATGTAAATAGGTAATTTAAACAGACCCCAGGCTCAACTGCATGACCTTTACCGTCTAATCCAAAATCTTGTTCTTGTCTTTCATTCCAACTCATTTGAATGTACTTCATATGATGTGGCAATTAGACAACATAAACAATCTTGATGAGTCATTCCAGAAATTTTTAATTTTATTGCTCGAATGCTATCATACAAACAGATTGTCTGGTTTTTAATCATACTAATGGCATTGTTAACACCTAATCGAGTATTCTTAGCAGAAAAAGATATACATTATTTATTTCCATGTACACAATGACTTGAGCGAAAGCCGTATGCATGCATGTAGCATTGCCATTACTTGATTAACGGTAGTGATGCATGTACATGTAATATAATCAAAAAAGTTACTCGTGTTGTATTACCATAGTTATTACCTCATCATTTTAATTTTTCATTCATCTACATGTATATGCTGTCTCAAAAAACAACTTAGTAATAAGTCACTTGTGTTCAAACCGAAAATAATCAATGTTCAATTATTATTAATGGGAAACGCGAATACAGACTTGAAGCACGAAATGGCAAGCAAATATACATATTTATGTATACGAAAAGCCTTATAATATCCTGTCTAGACAATGAATCCCTAGTATGAATTTAGAACAAAGGTAATAAATCTATGTAATAAGCATAAATCCACGCTAATAAATCTAGACATGCAAGTTCTTACCCATGGCTGTAGTTTTAGATTACTTCATTAGACGCGTTGTCAACGCTGTCAATTCCTTAATCCGTCTATACATGTTTGAGCTTGACTACGGATCGAAAGCACAGAAGATACATTTATTGAATTGTTTTAAATCCATAACACTCCGTGTCCACAGTTTCAGATAATTAGTGCTTTTTCTATCATTTTCAAGACAAAATTGTGTTTCATTTTGTAGATACATGTATATCGTATCTCTGTGCAGAAGAAAATATACACTTATCTGTCCACGAGATGTTGCAATACACGATATATTTATATTAGAGACGTGGCATTGTTGAATTTGTTATGGAATTAGTGGTAATTGTCTTGGAATCTACAGCTGGCGTCATTTAAAGTGACAGTGACTATTACCACTCTTGGTCCAAAAGAAAAACATTTAATTAACTGATATGCTGTGATCAATTTACAATTATGTTTGTTGGTTATGTAACACTTAACAGTACGATTCAAACCGTTTTTTTCTTTTCTGCCCGTTAAAAGTGGAATCTGGTAGCAGGACGGATTCTCTGTCCAGCTCAACTTCCTGGTATATTAAGTTTTAAGGAATGTTAATAAAGCTCAATAAATTTTGTATCTGATTTAGAGAGGCTCAATAAAACTCTTGTTTGTGTTGTGCGTTTGTAGATGGGAGGAAAGGTGGGAAATGGGGGTGGTGGAGGGCCGTTTTACTACGAAAATTTTTTTTTTTCCAGGAAAGTGGTAAGGCATAAAATTTGGTGTAGTCCCCGAACGACTACAATCCCACGATATATAGTCCCACGAAGTATAAAAAAGAAGATGAGAATTGTTCACTGGTACACCAGAAGGGGCTTGATAAACCAGCGGGTGGGGGATTTGGTACAGGGTGACTCTGTTCTATTGACGTTTTACTTCGAAAGGTTTTTTTTCCAGGAAAGTGGTAAGGCATTGATTTAATAGTGTAAAAATTTCCAAATAATTCTTTCTCCTTTCACTTTCATGCAAATAAAGAATTTTAATTGTTAAATACGTTGGCTATCGGTTAATACTTAAGCTTTTGTCTCCTCATTTATTTTATTTTTTCTGTTTTCCTGGTAATTCCAGAGAAACTCGAATTAACTAAATATAGTACATAACTTAAGCTGTTCGTACTAGGGGACATAACTCTGAGTTGTTGTAGTCTTTATAGTTGCTTCCCTCTATTCAGGCCGCACAGTGGAGATGGGTGGAATGCACAACGGGCTCTCTGTAAGCGTAACCTCAGCAAGCCTAAACTATGTTTATACACGCCTTTGATAACATTGTTTTAATTGTCATATAGGGAAATGCTTCCCGTTTTAGTTATCAGCCAAATTAAGTTGAAATGGTATATTCCACAGAAACTGATGCAAGAACCTTTCTTTGCTTAAAGCTATAGCCTCCTTCGCGTCCTTTGACAGTTACCTTTTCGTTTTTAACAAATACACCTGAAATCATTCATATGGATGACATACTCTTTTTCGAATTGAATCCGAGATTCAATTTCATCAATGGGCTACTTAATAACGTATTGCCTTGCAGCCTTGAATCGGAACCAAGCATTATACCTGTGAAATTATTGAGTTATAGAAAACTCCACGTATATGTTAGCATGTTCGGCGATAGGCGTAACTACGGCATGTTTGGTAGAAAGGAAGATATCCAATCGTATTCTTGCAAGACTAAAATGACAACTGTCGAATGTCATGCCACTTGGGACCACATATTCCACGGAGCAGCGAATGAAAGAAGTTAAAACAAGATGACACGGTCTATATCAGAGTCAATGTCTCGACGTAAGAAGTAGATCCAGCCCTCGTTTAAAACAGGCAATACATAGTATTTTCGTTATTTTAGGATAACACTTTTTCAGTTTGAACAGATATTTGTTCAGAAAACTTTGCAGCTTGAAAGCAGTCCGGGAATCAAACCCACGACCCTCAGTTAGGCACCGAATCGTCGGTCACCTAGACCACCCAACCGACCTTCTACAATATATAATAATGCGTAATGTTGCAGATGAAAGATGTCTGAATCCCAAAACGTCGTCAAATGTTATAGTTATCTGTTCCTACATCTACAATTGTACTGTGTTGCATATAATACTTCTTTCCATCATTGAAACGAAGCATACTTATGATTGGCTCGCTGAACGGAAACCAGAAAAACCAAGTCGTATTGTGTGTTAGCAAATAAACACAATCATATACATAAAGATTATATGTACAGTGCGTGATACGCGACGATATATCAGCTCGAATTGTCTCAGGTCGGATTGCAGTATCAATCGAGCTCGAAGAGCTTTATTTTGTTTAATCTTAATGTTACAAAACATTAACGGAACCAATTGCCCGGTTGCCAAGTGTTGATCTGCTACTCAAGGTCAAGGAAATTCCCGTGTCGCGTTAGGGGGCGGTGTCATATAGAATGTAAATATTGAAGCAGTCCCGTTTTAGACCGTACGTATATGAACCATCTGATACGGATAAATATACGATGCCTCTGTATCTGTGTTGTGAGACTCATGGGTATATGATAAATCTGTCTAAATAAATAGACTGCAAACCACAGCTCCACAGAGTTGTATCCATATTGTGTGTATCTTACTTGGAACATTTTGGACAAATTTGGTGTTAGGTGAACTTGTGCATGCCATGACATTTGTCTCCAAACCCTTCACTAATATTTGTTAATAATCGTTACAAGCTTTAAGCAATATATTTTGAGACAGAATGTGACAGACTATCATTTTGTACGAACGCACGCACGCACACACACAGCTAGTTGAGTGGACACGGTTCCTGTACACACACACACACATACACACACGTACACGCACGCACGCACGCACGCACGTACTACAATATTTCTGATCAACTCATCATAATACGTGGCTTAAAGGCTTTGTTGCAAAAGATACTTTCATAATATCCTTATAATGTAGTAACAACTAATACTGTAATTAAATGAACAGTTAACGTAACAACAACCGATACTGTAATAACTTTTAACTGATATTGTAATAACTGTTCTAACGGATAAAGTAACAAATTTTGACCGATAATGTTGTCGTCAACTGGTGATGATCGCCCTTCTGCTGTTAATTCTAACTCCAAACAAACAAGCACAGCTACATCAACGCAAACGGTTACAAAAAAGCAAAACAAACAAAATAATAAATCAGACAAT
>JAVFBW010163091.1:0-11542 GCA_034783835.1 Mopalia ciliata
CTAACCGAGGTAAGGCAACATGTCAATGAAATGTTAAATACTGGCATAATTAGAGAATCTAGTAGCCCATTTTCCTCAGAGGTTGTGCTCATAAGAAAATCCGATAATAGTCTACGGTTCTGTATAGATTACCGAAAGTTAAGCTCTCGAACCACCAGAGATGCCTACGCTCTTCCTCGTATAGAGGATCCCCGTGAGGGAGTGGGTGGGCCATGGCCCTGCAGAATACTCCGTCGGCTTCCTCGGTCGATCGTAAGAGGCGAGAAAAGAGATTGTTTTCTGTTGCCCTGGTGTTCGCAGAGCTAAAGGGTAACGGGAAGCAGATTTGTTTGTGGTTTTCTGTGTCCCTCGTCATATAAGTGAAATATCTTTGAGTACGACATTAAACACCAATCAAACAAAGAAACAACCGTATTGAGGATAAATTGGATTGTCTAGCCAGCGCCCGTTGGTTCTCCAAATTAGACCTTCGCTCTGGTTACTGGCAGGTGGAAGTTAAGGAGGAGGATGAACCTAAAACAGCCGTCCATTTACAAAAGTGTTTACACGTCTGAGACAACATATGGCCTTATATTAAGTTTCCAAATGTGATTTCTTTTGTAAAAGGGTTAAATATTTAGGCCATATAGTATCCAAATATGAGATTGAGACCGATCCTGACAAAATTGAGGCCCTGAAGCAATGACCAGCGCCACGAAATGTCCATGATTTGCGTAAATTTCTTGGATATTACCGCCGTTTTGCCTATTAACAATGCAAAAATCGCTAAACCTCTAAATGGTTTACATCGAGGTCCTTAGAAGAATCGTGGTCACTCTGCATGCCGTTGGGAATCTAGTCACCAGGAAGGTTTTGACCGGATCAGTGCCCTCCTGACCTCACCACCCATCTAAGCATATGCGGACTACAACCTCCCTTTTCTCTTGCACGTAGCGCAGATGGTCTTGGAGCCGACTTCATAGTGACCAGGGGCGCGATTTTGAATCTTTGGTAATCAGGGAATTATGTAATATTGTTGGTGTTCAAAACTCCCGAACCACTCCATATCACCCCGAGATGGGATGTGCGATCGGTTCAATCAGACACTTTTAACATGCTTGGCACACTCACTGACCAACATAAACGAGATTGGAAAAGTTATGTCCCTGCTTTAGTCCATGCATACAATGCTACCAAACATGATACCACCTCCTACTCTCCCTTTTATCTTATGTTTGGTAGGCACCCCCGTCTGCCCATTGATTGTTATCTGGATATTGACCCAAATTATAACATATTAGGACCCAAAACTGTATATGCCTCCTGATCTCAAGAAGAGATTAAACAGCGCTGATACAATTAGCTCCCGAAAGGCTGGGAAAAGTTCTAGGTACAAACGTCTGTATGATCTTCGAGTTAAGGTGCCCACTGTTAGTCCTGGTGATAGGGTTTTACACAAGAGGTAAAGGTAAACACAAGCTCGCAGATATGTGGGAACAACATCCATATATAGTACACTCTCAACCCACACCTGGTATCCCTGTTTACGTTGTCAAACGGGAGGATGGTAGGAAAACCCGTACGTTACATAGGAACATGTTGTTGCCTTTTGTATCCCTCCCGTCTCCTTCAATACCTACCTCTTCCAAAACAATAAAACCTTTAACTCAACCGGTCACCGCCACCGCATCTTCGGAAAGTGATTCTGAATCTGACCACTCTTCTCTACCGACTCTGCGTCCCAAGGCTCCGCCATTTGTTCCCCGAACTGACGCGATCCCACCCCCGCCAGTTGTTTCTCGAACTCTCTAAGAACCCTTTTCTCTAAAAAATGACGAATAACAGGCCCTACGTGGAAACCGGGTTAGTCGTATTATCTCAGGTTTATTGAATTTTAATCGAGTTATAGTTAAAAGCTAATTTATAAACTCGCGTTAGTTTCTGTAGTCAATTTTACTTTATTATGTCCTAGCAGCAGCGTTTTGCAGACTATACAAGGTTTCACTGATTGGATAAATGGCCCAATCAAAAAGATGACCATGCAGGCGTTGTAGCATAGCAACTTAATTCACAACTTTGTGGATGATTTAAGCTGGATAAGAGTAATTTTTGTTGAGTTATCTAAAAGCGTAAGGGCATTAAGGTAAACATTTATCAAAAAAAAAAAAAAAAAAAAAAAAATGCCAGAATTCATCGGAAAAGCTAAGTGTAATTGAAGTATATCTGTTGCGATAGCTTGTTGCGAACAAGAATCTTATGTAGCCAGGTAATTGGTCACTCTGTGGTGGGTGATTAAAAGCCGCAGAACCTCAGCATGCCCAGCCTGGAAGAAGTTTATATGTAAATAATAATTTTAAGGTGTATTTTCTTACCATTTTGTGTATTTTTGTGTTAAGAGTATAGAACAGAAAATTAATGTTTGTGTGTATTTTGAAGGCCTTTGGGTGTATTTATTTTAAATTATGTGTACAATTTTACTACAGAATTGACCGGGTGGGCAGGTCTGAACAAGGGATCCATTGGGAGGTTTCAAATATGCAGTGAGCTTAAGAAGGTTGGTCCATCCTCCTTTCTCGAGGGTCCGTGAGGGAGTGGGTGGGCCGTGGCCCTGCAGCATACTCCCTCGGCTTCATCGGTCGATCGTAAGAGGCGAGACAAGAGGCTGCTTTCTGTTGCCCTGGTGTTCACAGAGCTAAAGGGTTACGGGAAGCAGATTTGTTTGTGATGTTCTGTATTTGTGTCCGTTGTCATATAAATAAAATACCCTTGAGTACGACGTTAAACACCAATCAAATAAACAAACATGTTCTCGGTAAACTTCCCAGAGAGAAGCTTCTAAATAGATCTTCAGGTTTTGCTGGACCCCTTTGGCTCAAAATAAACGCAATTTTTGTTATCGCTTAGATTAAAAGGTTGCGCTTTCTAATCTTACTTTGATGTACTCTCCAAATGAAGGAGCCATCTCTCAACCATCAGGTATATGAGTGAGTCACACAATTGAATTGCAGGGGTGGTTTTAAATAGGTTTCCTTAGGTTTGTCACTAACTAGGCAAGAAACACTGTGAAGTGGACAATCCAGCGTCATATAAGTGAAATACCCTTGCATACGACGTTAAAAACCAAGCAAACTAACAAATATATATTCTAGTTAGTAAATAGCTGTTAATATATATTTTTACTGTAGAGAATGAACATTTGCATTCTTTCTTGTGCTTGTAATGGGTATCTGGCTACATATAGCATGGTAGACTGAGCTACGGAGGTTCGGGAAAACTACGATAGAATGACCATGTGTTTTATATCAGAAGACTAAGTACAGTACCTTTAAAACATGGACAGTATGGACAACTTCTTCATGTATTGGATACTACGTTTCTATCTCATTGCAGAGATCGTTATCAAGTACAAATTAACATCAACAAGCAAATAATTTATATACATGTGGAGTAAGGAGTGTCATGACTGAGTAGAAATTACAAAGAGGATTAAGCTAGATTAAGCTTTTCCATTGTTGAAATCTTGCTGGTAGTCGTAGACATTGGATAGGTATAATCCTTCGTCTCTGTTGAGCTGAGTGTTGAGTCGTTTGATTTGTATGGCTTCCTGTAGTTTACATTTCTTCATGTCGGATATGTTCATGTTAAGTATTTGAGTGGTTTCCCATTGGACTTGGTGAGTGGGGTTTGCTGATATGTGCTCGGCTATAGCAGATTTGTTGTCACTTTTGTTAACTGAAGTCTGATGTTCCTTTAATCTTATGTTGACTGGGCGAAGTGATTCTCCTATGTAGGATTTCTTGCAATTACAGGTTATCTGGTATATAACCCCTTTAGGTTGTGGTGTCTGGGCTGGATATTTTCTTCCATTTGCTTTGATTTTTTATATTTGTACCGCTGCTGAAGGATGTAGTTACTGGTGCTTGCGTTTGGAGTAGTCTAGCTACAATGTGGCTGGTTTTTCCGATGTAAGGGAGGGAGATACGTATGGGAGGATGAGAAGGTTGTCGTTTTGTGTTGTGTGACATTGGCAATGGTTTTTTCAACGAATTCTCTCGGGTACTGGTTGTATGATGTAAATACTTTCTTTAAGTGGTTAATCTCTGGGGTGGGGTCAATAGAACATAGGTTTAAGGCACGTCTGGTTAGAGTTGATATGACTCCTGTCTTTACGCTGTTGGGATGGCTGGACTTGGAATGGATATATTGGTCGGAGTGGGTGCGTTTATTTTACTTATGTGCAATTCTTTTCCACATATGTGAAATTCTTTTTTACTTATGTGGAAAAGATTTTCCCTTAGGTAAAAATAATTTCAAACAAGTAAAATAAAAATTTATTTAACATATCTAGAATTCTTTTCAACAGATGTAAAAAATCTTTTCAACATAGGTGAAATTCTTTTTCACATAAGTAAAATAAAACACCAAAACCTAACTTTTTCACATATGTGGAAAGGAATTTCACTTATGTAAAAAAACGATTATTTTAGATATGTACAAAAGAGTTCCACTTATCGAACAAACTGAGAAATAATTTCTCCCTCAACGCAAGGGACTGTATCCAACCTTCATTGTGTGCTCCTATCGTCTTTTGTATAGTTTCAAGACGAATGCAAATACGATAGGAATATATTCCACATGCTGTGCAAGTTAAGCCTCAGCAGGGCACACTTCCAAGTCAATTATTTTTTAATAAATTATCCTCTGTATCAAGATTGCAACAACAACAAAACACAGCGAAGACTGACCTACGTGCTGTATATATATATATATAGGTCATTGAGTGCATAGTCGAAAACTACCATAGATTTAGCCTACAGTCAACAATACAAAACCCTGCATTTTATTATGAAAAATGCCAACTAAGATGACAAATAAAGAGCGAATATTATATTGGGCGACTGGTTTATTCTTATTCAGTACTTAATTGCAGTCTACATCATTTTATTTTCCTGACGAATCAGACGTGTAGTAATGCTCTCTACAAAATCGGTCGCAATTGAAGGCCTATTTTACTATTGTAGTTTATTTTTGGCTAGAAAATAACAGATGCTTTGCGAAAGGCCGAGGGTGGATGTCCTTCCGATCGGATTTGACTTTTTGGGCAAACTCATTGCTGCTTTCCACATATTTTGAATAAAGGCTTATTTTAGATATGTAGAATTCTTTTTCACATATGTTGAATTATTTTTTACATAAGTGAAATTCTTTTCAACATATGTAAAATAAAGTCATTTATTTTACATATCGGGAAAAGGATTTCACATATGTGGAAAAGAATTTAACATATGTTGAAAAGAATTCAATATATGTCGAATAAAAGTAGAGGCGATAAAACGGCTTGCCATACTAGGTAGGCACGATACCTATTTTTTGTATACATTGTACAAACCAGCATATGTTAAAATAAACTGATACAGATTTTGTATGACCAAAAAACATTACAAAAAACAGCTTTTCTATCGAGGTAGGTTGATTTGTACAGGTTTTTTGAAAGAAAAAATTTCAACTTTAAAAAAAAAAAATTAAAATCCAATAAAAACTTTATACTCCAAGCTATTTAGTAGGATCGGTCGAGTTAGTGGAAACAAGACATTTTTAGGCCGAATGATTGTTTTGTAGGGGCCCTATGAAGAGAGAATTTAATCGAAACAATCAGTGTATTTAACCTATGGGCCTCACTAAGCATTACGTCAATTGTACACCTGGTCTGTTATAATTTGTTGATTTTAAAGAACCCTATACTCTTATCAAATAGGAAAGTTATACAATCAGACTCCCAATCGTGCATCCGGTCAGTGATTTGATACATTGGCAATAGCCCCATATCAAAGCCTTTGGGCTCTTATTGTTATGAAATAGGCAAGCCTGTGTCAGTGTTATTGACTATTCTCATGATAAAGCATAAACTACTAAAATAAGACTTTAATATGATATCTTTAAATAACAGTGTAATAGTAACTGATACTTTTCTTAATAACCCAGCTTATTCAGCTTATTCCGGTCATAAAAAGATACTACAAATAATTCTGAGACTCCAACTATTAGTAAGTAAGCAAGGTGTATTGTATGCTAACATGACACTGCCTAGAAATTTTGATTAAATGTACTTCGTGGGCGAAACATTTGATTTACCATTGATTATTAGCACATGGTGTCTTTCTTAAAAAATTATATCGAGAAACTGTGATCACCGAATTTTTCAAGTGTTTTTTTTTTTATATGTATATTGCATTAACGGAATTAAAGTCGATACCATTATCTCTGCTTCGGAATAACGTAATAATATTAACAACGAGGTTAAACGTACGTGGGAATATTCAACGATGCAGCATGATAGATTGGGATTACAGTCAATGTAAAGCAATAGCACATGACATTGGCTGCAGTTTTGTTACTTTGCTCTCCTTACATTCGGCTATCCATTATCTGGATTAATTTGGCAATTCTATCGATTCCAACTTTAAGATCCACGCTTTACCCGATGCCAGTGATACACAGAGAACTGTCTGTCATTTGTAATTCACCATTTCTTCGGAATGAAGCACACATAAATATGTCAGCCATCACAGCGCCCCAGGTATTTTCCCAAGCGCATGAATATTTCATTTAGAACTTGAATTCGGCCACGCGAAAACATAGTTCTGAAAGTGTGACATATATACAAGCGAGAACAAAATAGAAATAGCTCTATTTCGAGAAATTAATATTGACTCTTCAAATATTATTACTGTTGACATTTTGCTATTAGGTTGTATATGTCTCACAAGGGCGGTAGACATAATATATTACAACGACTTAATAGGGAAGGGCTGATGCCCATTTTTGCTCATGTAATTTTATAGAAAGAATATAGAAAGGGACGTCAGTTATTCACAAACACAGTGACTTTACATTCCGATAAATTGGGTCTTACACATATCTTGACGTATATCTGTACATAAAAGCACACATAAAGAGCGTCTTAATTTAAAAGAACTTTTTTTTGTTATAGTTCCCAATGACTTTGGTTTCTTTTTCTGAAACTCTGACGTAACTACCTACATGTACAAACTAAAACACCGACATATATCCAAGATCATATGAGAAAAACTTAAAAGCTGGTTGAACACCATTGACCTTTTTCCCTTTAACAACTTTAGGTTGACGTAGGGGCCTGTCCACAAAGCAATCTAAGCTGAATTTAAGTTCACCTTAATTGCCATGGCAACCAGTCTCGATTGCATTGTGACGTCATAGCCATTGCAATCATCTTAAGCAAAGATGACTTTGTAGAACAACACACTGCTGGTCATAACAATACCATTAGTAAAGCGCTCATATTCTTTTGTGAATAAAAACCTAACATATACTAACTATGCCGTCTAGCAAATGTCGTCAACGTTTCCTACACTCTAAACTGACCTCCACTGACATAGTGCATTATGCAATCAATTGCCTATCCCATTGAAGATCCAAACTTTAACCTTTCTATGACCCCGACCCCGACGCCCATGTGACGTGTCACATCATTCCGGCCTTGATCTCGTCCTATTTCCTTCTTCACGCCTACGTGAGAAGGTCGTAGTCAAGGAAGATTTTTTGGGGGGGCTATAACGTCGAGCCTATTCCTAATCAGGCTCGCCCTAAGGCTTCATTTACCACAGGCCGCTCACCCGTGTCGACCTTCAGGTCGATTCTTTCCGTCTACAATGGTCAACAATTAAAATCATTAATTACACCTGCGACACGTACTGCTTTAAGGCCGGGGCCATGATCTGTCAATATCGTGTCCGCAAAAAATTTGTTGGATATTTCCTATGTTGTAGAAAAAAACAGATGAAGATCTACAGAGCTACCAGTCAGGTGCTCAGCTGGGGTTTCTCCTTGGAGGGTGCCAGCAGTGAGCTACCTTATGTCGCCTCCTCCCGACTCCCCCTGAAGAGGGATCACCCGGGCCAAGCGGACATCCCGGGGAGTCGCCCACCAGACAGAGTCTACTCTCTTGTGGCCCCCCCTGCGGGCCGGGCCGGGGGTCTGGTGGGGGGGGGGGGATATCACTATCAGTTGAATTCCATTCTTGGAGAGGGATCGCCCAACCCGGGGCTTACCGAGGAGGCGCCCACCAGACAGGGACAAGAATTGCTACCTTGTCCCCTCCCTTTCGAAAAATATTAGTCCCGGCCCAGCGGGCCGTTCAGGGAGCTCCGGTGGGAGGGCCGGTTTTCAGGTTATAAAACCTAGAACTTCCGGCCCAGTGACAACAGTGGTACCTAGTAGAGGGGTGTCACCGGGGAGAGGATGTAAGCCGGTCGGGTACAGACTTAAGGTCCCCCCCCCACACCCTCCGACATTACCCACCCCGATCTTGGATCATCACTCTGCTCATAGTGGGTGGTCTGAGACTCCATTGAGTTCTCAATTGTCGGTTACTCGTGGTCACCCACTTGGTACCACGTCACATCCGATTCCGGTCCAGTTACTTCCCGATGCGAATTAAATGAAGCAACTTCCAAATGTCATATTTTTGACACCACTTCCTGTTCCGGACGTTCAACTTCCGGGTCAGAGGTGGCCTACTACGCAGGTCCAATCTACCCAACTTCCGGTTCCGAGATCGCTGCTTCCGGTTCCGCGATCGGTACTTCCGGTTCCGGGATCAGTATTTCCGGCTCCGGGGTATGTAGTTTCGGTTTCAAGATCGGAACTTTCGGTTTCGCCAATTGGGCTGATTCCGGTTACTCAAGTACCTGACGCCGAATGGTACAATTACGGTGTACGACAGGTTCGTGACATTTCTCCCCCTGCGCCAGGGCCCTGACCTAGAAGTGGGGGTGCAGTCAGGTTCTTAGTGCCAGGGGTGCAGTTCACGACTATGCAACCACAGGGCTCCCAATTTCCGGTATCCCAGACCAGGGAATATGGGGACACACACATCACAGAAGGCCGGCACCCGATTAGTTCGGTTCCGGTTCCGGTCTCTTACCCTCAGGCTCATCAGCCCTCAGGCACTTATCAGAGATCTGCAGGGCCCACTAGGGCCGGCGTTACGTCATCACGACTGCCCATGGACCCCTTCCCTGTACTACCCGCACCATGCGTTGCTCCTTCCTCCAGAGCGGGACTGTCAACTGACGGGGACCTTAAAGACCAGGTCAACCATTTGACTTCATTAGTACAGTCCATGGTGGACTTCTGGCATACACAGAGGAACTTTCCCCAACAGACTGCTCATCCGGCTGCGTGGGCTCAGGCCCCTACGTATGAGGAACCTCAATTTGGTCAACCTCAGGCCCAAGAGGCCGCTTGGGTCATGGACCCAGCGGATCCAGAGCGTGGGGCAACACTGTCCACTACTGCAGAGACTGGGCCCGATGTTTCCCCGGAGAGCCAACGGCAGTATGCAAACGTGCTGGCGCAGTTATTTGCCATGTTCCCAGATATGACGCCTCCGCCAGAGCTGAGACCCAGACGGGTGTCAACCATGGCGGACTTAACTCCAGAAACACGTCACCGGTCCTCCCTTCCACAATCAGAAGCTATCAATAGTTTAGTGGAGGGGTTGGACACTGCCTTCGAGGGGACGCCCAGACGACCTGACTGTCGACAGTGGCACCTTTATTTCGGGCCTCCACGACACCGCCTTTCCCCTTCGAACAGCCCAGGCCCCGATCGTACCAGATCCATGGGTCCGCTTGGTCCTCCAGGGCAGCAGTTGTCGAACCAGAGTTCATAGACCTATTGCCAGGGGGACTCCCAGTCAAGAGCTCGGGCTCCCTTTCTAGCCGGCAAATCTCCATGTCCATATCGTCCCATTTACACTGGTTCCATCTCGCCATCACATCAATCCTAGAGAGGATTGGCGGACAGGAACCAGTTGGCAAAGTGGTCATGGATTCGGCAGACATCTCACTAATGTCAGATATGTTGACAGCTGCGACTCGAGCCAACTCGGACATCATGCCCCAGCCGCCTTCAACGCGTCCATGCTCGTCAGCCAGAGACGCAAGGACTTACTCAGCGTTATGTCGACATACACACCGGACAGTGTAAAACGAACTCTGAAGACTCAGTCACTAGCGTCGGGCGACTTATTTAACGGCGTAGTCCCTTCCTTGGCTGACGTTATGTCCAGAGCCAAGCAGGACCATTCCCTGAGGGGTAGGACTACCTGGGCAGGAAAGCGTAAGGCTTCCTCTGCACCAGCAACAGCTCCAGCTAAACGTTGTTCACCATCCCTGCGTGGCGGGCAGAGTGGTGTTCGCCCTATCCGCACCCAATCCAAAACCAGTTGGAGAGGCGCCAGGGGCGCCCGGGGCAGCAAGTCACGGAAGTGATGGGGCGGGCCATGTAGATGTTACGCCTGCATGGCAGCCAGATCGGACTAGGCCAGCCTTTCCGGTACTGCCAAAACCCAGTCTTCCAGTGGGAGGAAGGCTGTCCCGATTTTGGCAGAATTGGTCGCTAATCGGGGCGGATCAGTGGGTCATTTCAGGCTACAGGCTGGATCTTATCGCCTAACCCCCGTTGACGGCCAGGCCCAAGCCTTCCCTCATCCCAATTTCTCACAGCCAGCTCCACCAGCTTTTATTGGCTGCCCGGAAACTGATGTCCAAGGGCGCTATCAGAGAACTACCAACGTCAGATCGTTCCCCCGGTTTTTATTCGCCGGTGTTTCTTGTGTCAAAAAGAGATTCACCGGACAAGCGCTTGATTAACAATCTGCGCAAGCTGAACATGGACTTTTTGGCGGTTCCACCAAGGTTCCAGATGGAGTCTTTCCAATCCATCAGGTCAGCTCTACGAGAGGGAGAATTGATGACGTCATTGGATCTGAAGGACGCCTACCTTCATGTCCCAATCTCTCCGGCACACACCAAATACCTCCGGTTTTTGGTGGGCGAAAGGAGGTTCGAATTCCAGGTACTTCCCTTCGGTATGTCGACTTCACCCTGGGATTTCACCAAGGTGTTCTTGCCAGTGGCAGCATTCCTCCATGGCAGGGGCATTCGCTACCACTATTATCTCGACGATTCCCTCCTGCGGAATGCATCGTCGGCAAGGGCTATTCTGGACACCCAGTTTGTGTGGAACATACTGATTGCCTTGGGTTACCTACCAAACGAAACCAAGTCAGAAAGGACACCATCATAGGTTCGAAACTTTCTGGGGGTGGAGTACAATACGCTTCTGGCACCTCAGTACCTCAGAATCCATTGGAGACGATTCAGATAGCTGTCCACCAGTTTCTGTCCAGAGCAGACTGCTACGCAACGGAGTTCGCATCTCTGCTGGGCCTCCTCACGTCAGCTCAGGACGTCACGGAGGCAGGACGTCTCTACCTCAGGCCCCTACAAGTACAGATGAACTTATATTGGAGGGTGCGTTCGCTGAACCCACCGGTCCCGTTGACGCGCGGTCGTTTTATTGGGGCTATGACATGGACAGAAAACGAATCCTTTGCATAGACATCGGCTTCCCCCGATGGGATCTCGAACATGTCTTCCAAGCAACGCTTTGTTTTCATGACTTCTCGGTGTATATGATCCGGTTTCAAGTCGAGACACCGTGTGTTCAGGCGAAGATA
>JAVFBW010163102.1:0-11541 GCA_034783835.1 Mopalia ciliata
TGAGGTGGAAATTAGAGACCAGTCAGTCCTGATAGATAGCAAGTATGTAAAAGAGGATTCAGTCAATCTATCATCTATTGGAAAGCTTTTGTATCATTGTAATATTCCATCCTTCATTATTTATTGATACAGAACGATATAGTTCGTCAGTTTAGTGGTGGAGGTTCCCCTGATGCTGGAGATAAATTAACCTCTAGAAAATCTAAAGAGGTGAGTTCAAATCTGGTATCTCTTAACAATAAGACAGGTGTGCACAGACTGTTTATCTTGAGAAACTTTCATTTTATGATTTTTTGTACGTAAAACAAATCGTTTGACTACTAACAGAAACTGATATAGAGAATGCACTCCTCAGGGATTATTTGATGTCCAAATTTGTTATAGCTGATAGAACTTCATTATCTTCTCAGAAAGGAAATCTTATTAAAAAAAAATATGAAAAAGCGCTTTCAAATCACTCTACAATCAATTGTGCTTATTCTACAATTCAATTTTTAGTTAACAGTTCTTCAGAAACTGGCTGATTCTTAGTCAAATTACCTAGCTTATATTTTTAATCTATTTATGCCAAATGCAGACTAGATATTAATTTTAGTTTATTTTTTAGTTATCTTTGTTAAGTATGTTCTTTATGGAAGTGGCTGCCAAATTAATCACTTTTCAATTGCACCAGTTGCACTACTTTTTTTTAATTCCTGGTAAAAGTACCAAATGTTTCAAGATATACCTTGTCTGTCCAGCACCAAAATTATTATGGAAATCTAAATATGCCTTGCTCAACATATGCCTTAAGTTAATGTTATAAACCTATGCTGTCAATCATCAGTCATTGCTTGGTTACTAATGTAGAAGGTATCTTTCAGAAGCTACTAGTACTAATATCCTCACTGGTAGTAGATCACATCATACTTGTAGGTTCATTCACCTGGATCATCCAATCACAGTTCATCTCATTCAGGGGACACTACTCCGAAAACCTCCTCTACAAAAGAACAGACAACTCAGGAGGCATACAAGGTTGGGAACAGTGCATGTTGCTTCTACATGTACAATGATTATAAATTGACTACGTATATACCTGTTTGCTTCCCTTGACCTACAAGTATATAAAAAGGAATAATTACGTGTACAGTCATATGTTCACTCTTTATGTCCCTCATTTATAGTTGTGTTTATCTGATTATGTTATTTCCTGGAGAAGATTAGAATTTCACCTCTGACTAAAGGGGGATATGTTCAGTGTAAAATCCAGATACTTCACCTGGTTGTGTTATTGTGACCATTTACATGAAAACCCTTTGAGCTTTGCATTTAACATGCACCAACTTACAGAACTCATGTCTTTCCATCAGCACACCACCCTCAGGTATATTAGTGAGTCACACGATGTGGCTTTGGCAATTGTGGGGATGGTTTTTAGAAAGTAATTAGGCAAGGAACAATGTGAATTGGACAATCTGTCTTCATATAAGTGAAAAACCCTTGAATACAATGTTAAAACCCCAATCAAACAAACAAATCCATCAGCACACATCTCTGTTAAACATTAACATTCCTGACTAACATCAAAATCAACTTTTAAGATACACAGGTATAGCAGTTACTTGTAGTTTTTTTACCAAATAGTGTACTGTTTGGTAACTACTTTGTAGATAAGTTGTAGATAAGTGAAAACTAGAAACAGTTTATCTACATCAGTAGTTTCATGTATTTAGGTCCTATTGTGTTGATTAACAACCTAAAGTGTTCTGATTAGAGTTGGGGCCCCGGCCGTGGCTTAGTGGTAGCATGTTCGCTTACTAAACTGAACCAGTTTTGATGTACCGGTCACTGGATCGAGACCGTCTGTCGACCATCAGGTATATGAGCGAGCCATATGTCATATAAGTGAAATACTCTTAAGAGCGACATTAGACCCAATCAAACAAACAAACATTAGAGTTGGAGGCCCGCAGCCATGGCTAAGCGAGTGCGCTTTCTAGGCCTACTTTGATGTACCGTTCACAGGATCGTGTCCATCTGTCAACACCCAGGTATATGAGTGAGGGATAAGGGGAAATACCCTGGAGTACAAAATTAACACCCCCCACCCCCCCAATACCATCCACAGGATTTAGTCTGACTGTCCACCATCAAGTTTAAACCCCAATCAAATCTAAAAACTGATCACTATCATAGTTGAAGATTTGACTTTTTTCTAAGTGTTATCCTTGTACAACTTAATAAATAGGTATAAGTATTAAAGTAAAGACAGATCTTTAAACTGTTCTCTTATTTCTTCAGTCAGGTAAATAATTGTTTTGCAAAATAACCCCATATGATATCCCTTAAAATAGCTGTCAAACAGAGTTCTTTCATTGTAAATCTTTTAATTATTTTTTCTACTATAAAATTTTTGTTATTACAGGAGCTGGAAGAAGAACATGAGTTATTGACTGAAGAGTTGAGGGTATTACGAATAGCTCACATAAAGCTGAAGGATAAAGTGGAATTCCTCTCTGACAAATCACAGAATAAGGATACTGGGGTATGACACAAAGTCTTTTGTATTAACCTTCACTCTCAACTTGATTGATCACTTATTGATCAATATTCCTTGGCCTTTGTGATTAGGCTTTGGAAATTTTTGTTGAGGTAAATTATTCTGAGCCTGTATTAACCATGTGGATTAAGTTCTCATGACTTTATTGGATGATGTCAAATAACATGTGAGGAAAGGCTCTTTCAGAGATTATTGTTGCTTTCATTAGTTGAGAGAGTCTGGAGGTTTCTGTGAGGAGAGGGATTTTGGTTGGTTTTAGTTGGTTGAATAAGACAGGGTGGTTTTAGTGAATTGAGGGAGAGTGAGATCGGTACTAGTTAAGGGAACCAGGTGGTTTCAGCTAGTTGAGGGAGCCACAGTTCTTTGTCTGTGTGGTGAAGGCCAGGGAGACTTCAGTGAAATCAGAGAGCAGGGTTTTCAGTTAGGTTGAGGAGCATCTAAAGTATTTTTCTTAATTTATGAAATCCTTCTTTAAAACACGATTTAAAGAGGAAAAAAAAACTGGACTCTTTCAGTGAGTTATTATACTAAACCAGTGTACGGGAATTTGGCTTTGAAGCAAAACCTAACATGTGTTCTTTAAAATCTTAGGAAGTGAATAAAGTCAATGTAAAAAGATTTGGGACCAAATATGATGTGAAGGTGTAGCGGTCCATACATTTCTGGTAGCACTGAATCTTGTGCAAGAACACAACAGTAACAAGGGTACTAACTCTATGTTTTTTTTTACATAACATGTATTTTCTCTGATTACCTCCCCTGATTTTGGTGTTATTGATAACTTTGATTTCTAGCCTGTTTTTTTCTTATTCATTTCTTTTTTTTGAGTCGGGGGGGGGGGGGGGGGGGGGGGGGCAAAAAACAATTTTTTTTTTTTTTTTTTTTTTTTTTTTAATTAAATTCAAGCTTTACCTTTTAGCATAATATATTTCTGTTTGGAAATGTTTAATTTCAACATACCAGTATTGCATAATAACCATTTTTTTTTTAGCTTAAGAAAGAAAATTATTCAGTCTGCAATAAATATTCTTTCTTATTTGTTATTCAGCCTTGATTTGATTTTTTGTTTATTATTATTTGTTATTCAGCCTTGTTTTGATTTTTTTTAATTATTCGTTATTCAGCCTTGTTTTGATTTTTTTGTTAATGCAAATAAAAATGAAAGTTAGTTTGTGTAGGTGGACATGTCTTACATAGCTCTAGTCAGTTGAGGACGGCAGGCTGTTATAGTCAATTGTGAAAAAAAAGGATAGTTTCACTGAAGTGAGGGAGAGTTTCAGTGAGTTAGAAGGCCCCAAGGTTGTTTTAGTGAGTTGTTGGGGCCGATGGGATTTGAGGGAGCTTGGGTGATTTCGACCAGGATTGTTCTCTGGTGTCCTTCTCAATCACCACAGGAACCAGCATCTTACAAGGAAAAGAATCTTTACTACAAATATAAAGCAGCCCCATCATGGTGACTTTACATGACGATGATTATGAGAGTTTTGATGAGCCTATGATTTTAATGATAAGCAGAATGTAGTCTCTGTTTGCAATGGATAACAGGTAATTGTATACACTTTCTTTTCTTATTCCAGAAAGGAGAAGATAGTGAAAGATTGAAGAGAATGGAACATGAGGTAAATAAATAAATTACAAACAGAACAAAAGTATTAGAATAACCTAATCAATAAGAAAAATTTGTGAATTCTCGATAAGTTTAATAATTTACTGTCCCTGTGTCAGCGTTTCCATTAGGCCATGACTGCCGCCTTCACAGTACATTTATGATCATTTTGTCTGGGAATTCTCATTTTTGGTTGTGAGAGAGTTAACTCTTTGGAAGTACACAGTGCCATCTTATAATATTACCAGTGAGAACAGCGTGCTATTCAGTTTGTAAATCAGCCACAATTTTGGATTATTGCATGTCTCCACTAATGAGTTATACACAATAGAATAAAATAACAGCTCTAATAAATGATGCTATAGACACATATCCATAATTAATTAATTATAAATAAATTGTTTATTTTGTCAGTAATGATTGTCTTTAATAATGCCAACAGTTAAACAAGTCCAAAGAGCTATACAGTATTGAACAAGACAAGACAAAGGATCTGCAATTAAAACTTGACAAGTTAGAGAAAAAATTACACTCAGAGGTAGGTGATAAAAAGTCCCTTTCATTCACGTTTTTGAAACCATTACATGATAATAATAACAACAAAAAGTTGTTTGTTATTGTGGTGTGGGGTGTCTTCCACTTGTCATAGAATATATTAAAATGTTTTGATCCTGTTCCAATCCAGTGATGGTTATAATACGTTAAAAGAAATTCTTTGAGAATATGCCATTACTGTGAGATGATTTGTGATTTCATGAGCATTGGTTCAGTCATAGTGTTTTTTCAGTTGTGACCATCCATCCCCACACACACACACCCCATATAGTGCACATCAAAAGACTGGTTTAAGGCTGCTTGCTCTAGGTATAGCAAGGCAGTTTGTCTCGGACTGCCAAGATGTCATGGGCCCACGGCTGTGGCTAAGTGGTTAGCGAGTGCACTTCCTAAGCTTTCTTCAATGTACCGGTCATAGGATCGAGTCACAAGCTGTGGCTCCGTTTATCGAGAGGGTGGTTTTTAATACACTTTCTTCCTGTTTTTCACAGTAAAAGACAAGGAACAGCGTAAACTGGACAATCCGTCATCATATAAGTGAAATACCCTTGAGTATGACATTAAACCCCAATCAAACAGACAAACAAACAAAACAAAGCCAAGATGTCATTATGTTAATGAGTTATCTTCTCTGTTTCCCACCATTGCAAAGTTACAGGATAAAGGCAATACATTTGAGTTCAAGTTTAAAAAAACAAACAAACAATCCATGTTTATTGTTTAATATGTTTTTTGGTAATATATCCATCTTTGTACAAGAGCATGTTCCTGATGTGTCAGTGATAAATCTTGCTCATTCCAGGGTCAAGAAGAGGGTCCAGGTATATCAGATAACTGGGGTGACAGTGATGAAGAACTTTTTGGGAACAAGAATGGTAAATAGTTATTGCAGAAATTTTAATACCTATACATTAAATGATCGATTTATCAATAAAGAGTAAACCTCAATATGGACCAAATTGTTCTGACAAGTTTTCAACTTATTAGTACATGTTTTTTTATTAATTACAGAGAATAACAACAAACCGTCAAACCAGCAGGTGACTTTATTAAGAAGTCAGATCTTAACATTACAGCAAGAAAATGACCACCTTAAAGACAAAATACAGGTGAGATCATTAAAAAATGTTATTGGTAAAAAAAAGTCAAAGTATGCAACTGACATCATATGATTTTTTGGCTGACTTGTCTAACAAGATAGAACTACACATGTAAGAACACATACACAAGAGTTATCTAGAACATAAAATGCGTCTTCGATTTTAATTAATCTACATCCCTGTGCCAGTGTGCTTGCTTTTAGAAATATACATACTTCTTATTATATTAAACGAATTAAGAATCATGCAGAGTGACTCTGTTTTGTTAAGTCCAGTTAAATTGTCCAATCTGTATATTTATTGGCTGTCTAGATTTACTGCATCTAGCAGGGACTAGAGTTTCAAGCACATTTTCACACCTGTTATGTATGTAGCTTTTATAAATAGTCCAGTGATTGTGAACAACAAGCTATCATAATATATTCTACTGTAATGAAAAAACTTCTGTCTTTCGTCTACACATTTCTGCAGTGTAATAGGTACTTCATGTTCAATGACTTCAAACAATTATCGAAATGGATCAATAATGCTGGACAAATAAATAAATTCAATGAAATCAAGATCTATCTGCTCAAACACATCAAAAGTTTAAGTTAATTTTTCTCGAAATAAAGCTAACATACTTCAGGCCTTATTTTTTCACGCGAACGATCATTCAGGTTATGTGGAGGTTATGCAAAAGAAAATTCACGCGAATGGTCACCGTTCATGTAAACAAGGACCATTGGATGTCTACAGTGTAGGCCTACTACACAAGCTAGTCAAAAAAGGATTCTCATACGCTCTCAGAAATATTTGTTATGTTAGACTGACAATAATCTAAGTTTATTTAACTATAAACCATTTCTTGCTTCACTAAATTTGAAAAAAAAAAACCCAATTGTTTTACTAACTAAAAATGAAACAGAGAGCGATAAACAGCGCAAAATAGAAAACTGTGTTAACTGTGACCTGGTTGACTGGCTACGGCTCTACAGCCAATCAAACGCACTGTTGGTCTATGGTCTTCTTGAAATAGCTATATTACAGCTTATGTTGAAAGCGTTGACCGTTCACAATAAACGAAACCCAACAGGCTAAATTTGGATAACTTTGTAAAAAGTTTTAATTAACTGCACTCCATGTGCCCTGATAATTACCAGATTAACTCTTTGTCTTGATGAAGCCACTCAGACAGCTTACCACATGAGGCTGATGCAACAACAACAAATCTATATTATGACAGTTGCAACTTGTTTAACCCACCCCCGGAGCATTCACAGGTTGGTCTACTGGTAATAAAAGACTTTATTTGTGAATGATATTTGATTAAAATTGGTAAACAAGGATTGGTGGCAGTTATAACCGTTGACGTGGTACATTTCAGTAGAGTAATTACACTGTATATATACGTAACCTATATAGGAAAACGACTGTTCGCGCAATTTCTTTTCACGTAACTGAATGATAGGTTACGTGGGTTTAAATTCATGCGAACGGTATAGCGGTTACGCAAAATTTTGAAAAAATAAGGCCTGATACTTTAGATGTATGGTAAATGTGGTCATGATTAAATGTTATAAAGCTGAAACATGTATATGCAAAAAAAAAACCTGCTTCACTGTGATAAAATGATCAAGCTTTAATATTTGGGTATTAAGTGTGGGGTAATTCAGCTGAGACGTGAAGCCCAAATGTTAGGCTGATATTTGTGAACATATACTTTGTACTTTGATTCAGTGAGCATTGATAGTTTACAAGGTAGGTGGGTGTTCAATTGAATGGCGTCATGCTTTGTAAATAAATGATTTTGTTTTGTTTTAAATTTTATATTCCGAATGTTATGTTGCTTTGTCTTAATACTTTATTACATTAAAGTAGCTTTCTCATTTCTCATTTTGTTGTCAACGGACTTATGATAATTGTTCTAATGTTTTTCGTTGTTTTTTTTTTTTCAACATCTTTTGCACTTTGGTTATATTTTCAGCATGGTTTAGCATTATGTTTTGCTCACCTGAATTGGCTTTATTTTTTTAAAAATGAAATTTAGCAAAAACGAAAGTTTTCAAGTTGGAAGTGAAAAAACATGTATGCACTAATGCTAAAGACAATCACAATTTCTTACAGACCAACATGCATTGCATAATCCTTAACTGCATGGTCAGCCTTTTCTAAAGAACTTATGTTTCTTTTGTTTGTTTTTTTAGAAAGAGATTCAGTTTGGGTTTTTTTTACAATTCTTTTGTTTATTTCTAGGGTTATTTGTAGTATTGAAGTATTGTAAAAGTTTTCCTTGCCCATACAAAATTTCATAATGTGTGATAATGTTTACCATTTTTACTGCAACAAAAGTGATACTCCGAAAATATGCCCTTACTGATGTTAAGGCAGTTGTGAACAAGATTTTGCATTTATAGCTCTTATAATTACTATAAGTATATGTCTGTGATGAGAAAAATAAGTTTTTAAAACTACCATTTAGAATTTAAAAGAAATTTTTAGAATTAAATTAACTGACTCAGGCAATACAGATATACACTTAATTCTTCTTCATGTTGTAAAACAGCTGGTGGATTACATCCCTCAATAAGGTGATGTTGTAGGAAATACATGTAATACCAAATTCAAATTGACTTTTTGTGGAAATGCCTTTAAGTATTGTGAAAATTGATTTTTTTTCTGTTTTTTTTCTTTGATATACCACTAGGGTGAAAGTAGTTCCGGTTCTCCACAAGTAGAGAGACTAGAGAAAGAAAGGGCGTTACAATCAGAGGTAAGGGGGTAAATTATTTCTGTCAAAATATGATAAAAATTGATCTTCAGCTACTAAATTCCAGGCCACAGTACTATTGCAATAATTTTTGGTCTGACAGACTTAAAATCACCTGTGAAATATTATTCTTCCTATGAAAATAATCAAGTAGACCTTGAATGTGGTAAAATGACATGCATTGCAATATTAGGTTCTTGGTGTTTTTCTTTCCTCTCCTCAATCTGAGTTACAGTACAAGGATTCTTCTTATCACACTTGTTAATCGCATGGGTGGATTTTACAATTTTGCCATACGGTTCTCCACTGTAATTAGTCAAGGAGCCGTGTGAAGTGGACAATCCTTCATCATATAAGTGAAATACCCTTGAGTCTGTTTGTGCTGTCTGTATTGCATCTTGTCTTTGTCGTCCTGTATTTGTCCAGTCTTGTCTTTCACCTTACATGAGGTGCCAAGTTAGTTGTCATATCAGCTCTAATGCCATTATGAACAATGTTCATACCATCTGGATTAAATGTTTGCATGACTGTTGTGTACAGGCTATTTATCCAGACTTAGACTCTTCCCATTTTAGGCTGTTGTGGATCTTAGCATTTTTAAATAGCTTGTCATTTGTAACACGTATCCAATACAGTGTTTCTTATATTTATCAGAATTACCTATATACTGACTGGTGTATTTCATAAGAATTCTGTTTTTTAATTTAAAAATACTCCACATACTACAATTAGTTCTAAACAACTATGGGAAAGCTTATATTATTTTATTCATAATTTTGATATGGAAAGGTAGATTTAGATTTAGACTGTCAAACAGTGGTTTGTCAATATCAATACAGGCTGTGATTTTGATAAATGTTAACAAATTAAACAACAATATGAAAGTGACATTCATTCTTAAGACTTGAGTGACTGTAAAATTTAAAAAATTATTTTGTTCAACTTTAATGGTACATGCATAAGCTATAATGTTTAAGATTAAACAATGTTTTCAACATTACAATACCCCAATTTCTGTTTTATTCTTGCCTGAATCTCTATTGTTTTCTCATTTACAGACTGTAGAACTTGAATTTCAACATGGTGCCCAAGATTTGAATGGATTGAAGAAGGAAAAGTTAGATCTGATACATGAGATAGAGACATTAAAGCAACAGGCTTCTTCGTTAAGACAGTCTCCGTTAACTCATTCTGTTAGTGTGTTCTCTGAGGGAGAATCAGGAATACACATGAACGGGGAAAGAACTCCTTCCCCAAAGGATGAAGGAGACGGCTCTCGTCCCGATGGAAGTGCCCTACAAGAGGAGTGTGAAACCCTACGAGAAACCATTAAAAAGATGCAGGTAACTTATTCTGCATTAGTTGATGCTGGGGATAAACTTCAGGTAGAATATGACGAGCTTTACAATGAAAAGGCTCAAATAGAAAACCAGCTACAGGAGGTTATACAGGATAAAGAAGATCTGTTGAGAGAGAATGATTTCTTATCGGCTGATAATCTACATGAAGATCTTGAACGGTTGATCAATGAGCTGGAGACTCTTCAAATAAGGAATAAAGATCTAGAAGCTGAGAAAGAGGACCTTGAAAGAAGATTACAGAATTTCCCAAAAAGAGATGGTGATCAGTCTATAACAGATGTGAACTCAACACCAGTCCTCAGTGAAGAACATGATTTGTTAAAATCACGGTATCAGGAACTTGAGGAAAATGCCAAACAGTTAAAGCAAGATCACGCTATTGTCATAGAGGAAATTCAGAGTGTCCAAGAACAGTATAATGATCTGAAATTAGAGAGAGATCAAATCCAACAAGAATTAGAGTTAGTACAAGATGACCTTGACAAGGTGACACAACAGTATGACTTAATTCAGCAAGAATATGGCCAACTTGAGCAAGATTATGCAGAATTATTAGCCGACAAAGGCAAATTAGAACAAGACTTTATGGAATTAGAAACAAGTCGAGCCAGAGAATCCCCTGGCTTATCTATATCGCAGCACAATCAAGACATTTTACTACAGCAACACAGTATTCTGACTGAGGAAAAAGACCTTCTTGAAGCAAAGGTTGTAGAACTCCATTCAACAAATTTGACTCTACAAAACGAAGTTCAAACATTAAGATCCCTTTCCACTTCCAATGGGCCGCAGTCTGAAAACAAAGAGCAATATATAAATATTAATTCAGTACCATCCAGTTCTGAAAAAGACAAACAGATTCGATCCCTACAAATTAAGATTTCTCGACTGCAACAAAGTGTTACGGTAAGGCTATTTTTATTGTTACTCACTGATCAGTAGCTTTTGATATACACAAATCCTTTTGTTATGCCTGCTATGAAAGGAAGGAACCTCTCCCTGTTGATGGCTAGAATAGGGGTTAGTTCTAAATATCCAATCAAAATCTTTTACACGCTGTTTCTTTCTCTTCATACCAATTTTGATTGGTTTGGAGTCCTGACAAAAGCGTTCTCAAGAAAGCGAGTTAAAAGGCTGCTGTCCACCATGTGCGAGATTACCTACAGTGAGAAACTCCCCAAAAGTCATGACCTAATAGGTTTCCCTTGAAGCACCCCATTTTCTGGCCATCAATGGCCCAAATCACTTGTATTGTTAACTGTTATAAGAAAGGATTTGTGTATGAAAATAACAGCTGATTAGAATGCATATTTGTTGTTCCAATTAGGTTTTTCTGCCAAAATGCATAAAGTCAATTGTTTACAAATATATTGGAATGTAAATTTGAAACTGCAGACTTTGCTCTTATCAATTAAGGCTGTAGATAAAAATGAATTGCCCATTGGTTTGGGTTATGGCATAGATGCATTTCCATACAATGGACATGGTTGTAGTTTGAATGCACCAATCAACAGAGTATGAACAATGCATTCTGTCACCCACACAGGAATGTTAATTGAAACCTTCTTTAGACATCTGTTTAACATCAGCCATTCTTTAACAGATGTCAAAAGTTCATCTATTCTTTA
>JAVFBW010163113.1:0-11541 GCA_034783835.1 Mopalia ciliata
TGAGGATCACAAAGAAACAGAGGGGTATAATACGGGAGGACGAGGTGAGGATCACAAAGAAACAGAGGGGTATAATAAGGGAGGACGAGATGAGGATCACAAAGAAGCAGAGGGGTATAATACAGGAGGACGAGATGAGGATCACAAAGAAACAGAGGGGTATAATACGAGAGGACGAGATGAGGATCACAAAGAAACAGAGGGGTATAATACGGGAGGACGAGGTGAGGATCACAAAGAAACAGAGGGGTATAATACGGGAGGACGAGATGAGGATCACGAAGAAGCAGAGGGGTATAATACGCAGAGGGGTATAATACGGGAGGACGAGATGAGGATCACAAAGAAAGAGAGGGGTATAATACGGGAGGATAATGTATGCTTCACGGCGGCTATGATCAGAGCTAAGAAAATAATTAATCCTACAACACTAAACTTAACATATGGAATATTTCTATTTGCATATACAATTTAAAACAATAAACAGGCTTGTGGAATCTCGTTGTATTATCTGTAAGGAGATAGAGACACTGGTGTGTAATTAACTAGAGAGAAATCTTGTTTACTCACGGGTACAATCTGGTTCCAGGAACCCGTAAGGGCATGAACACTGACCAGGGGATATACAGTATCCACCGTGTCGACACGGGGGATCACACACAGCTGTAAAGGAAAGATAACTCTCAGTAAAATGGCTACATTTTGTGCACTTAACTTTCTTTAGCTTAGAAAGTAGATCACTCATTATTAGAAATTAAATCCCATTATAATTAGAAATTAATCACTTATAAATCAAAACTTTTAATCTATTTTTTTTGGCTTCAATCACAAAAGTAAATTTTGCTGATGCTTGTATAATTGCCATTCAAGGAAAGATATAGGTTTCGTGCATTTTACAAACACAATGATTAAAATGTATTATTTTATATTTTTTAAGATATCTATGAAAGTTCTTTTTCTCCAAAGTAATACTGATATATAAATGTCTGACCTTTTTCACACTGCTCTCCAATGTAGCCCTCTTCACACAGACATCGTCCGTACTGGTCACAGACTCCACCGTTCATACACGGCAATCGGCAACTACCTATACAAATAAACACAAAACTTGTCTTAAAATATATTTATGTTATACAATTTATCGCAATTGATTATTTAACCATTATGTACTAAAAAATTCTCATGTTTTTCAATATTAAAATAAAATAGGGCAGTAAATATAGATTATGTGTGATTGTTATTGACAAATTAAAATGTTATCTGGTCGTTGTATCGCTTAACGAATCCCAAGCGTCAGACAAAATGGAAGTTTCGATCAGAAATGATAAAGGTGGTTATGTTTACCTGAACAGTGCTGTAGGTGACATGGTCTCGCCTGGTACCGCGGGATGTGATTCGGGATACAGCCAGAGGGGTCAGCCTGGTTATTCGTGCAATACAGGGTCCTTGATTGGAGACCGCGACCACAACTTACACTACAGGCTGACCACTCAGACCACTCAAAACTAGCTCTTCTATCTGTAAAACAAAAAAGATAGTTTTAAAATATATTAAAAAAATAAAACACGCATTGATTTCATTAAATAAACCGAGTCTGTTAACGAATATATAGTAATTGAACATACAAATATTAACTATATGGTTTATAGAGATCAGAAATAACAATAGTCCGAGCATTGATCCTTGGGGTACTCCGCATAATACCGAAAGTGATTAAAAAGAATGTTTCTATGAGACTGCGTGACGACCATACGAATCTATTTAGGGCATTTCGAACAATTTAATTGGCTAACAACAATACAAAATGTGTAGTTATCCTTACTGTTTTTATCTGGTCTCGTTGTTGTCGTAGCATCCATCTCCTGACTGTCCTGCATCTCAACGCCCTAAACAATGAGAAGAAAATTAAATCATCAACAGCATATTTACATAAAATACACTAACTTGTGTTTTTCTTTTGAAATATAAAAGTTGCAGTATTTTGTTTGTTTGATGAGGATTGTTGTAAATTTGTAACCTACCACACGGCCCTTTGTTCCTGTCTCACCACATTGTAATGCTGCTACACCCGGATTGTCAGAAATCACCAATTGCTCGATCTCACCCTGAAAATAAAACAAATTAAAATGACTTTAGAATTATTTACAAAGTTTTGAAATGGCTTCAGTAATCGGAAATTTAATGTAAATGGATGACTTATACTTCTTTTCTTTTATATCCATATAAATGTGCGTATACCTACCTCAAAAGACGCCCCATTCTTTGCAAAGTATGGTCCGATAGCCATGATCGAATTAATTGGAATCTGCGGCCATCTTGTTCGAAGCAGAGATTTGCTTGTCTTTTTCTCACAGTCATAAAACATGGTAATATTCTGTTCGTGTATTTTGAATGCTATTTGATGCCAGTTTCCGTCAGCTGAATTGAATCCCGGGAAAACAGGTGATGCTTTTCCAGGTAATCCATGCTGATCCATGTATCCAAATCTCCATTCTCCGTCACCATAGAAAACCCCCAGTCTCGGCTTCTCCTCATTGTCACTCAAGGTGAATACATAGCCGGAAAAATCTTTCGACAGTTTGACAGATATTAGAATAGCAAAGTTTGCGGGAAATGAACGAGAGAAGAGGGATTTGGTGGGGGAATTTAGTTGAGCTTCGGAGCTGACTATGTAAGCCCCATCCCGGCCCCTAACTCTTCTGACTCCTGAAGGTAATGTGTGAACTCCCACGTTTTCCAAAACATTATTCACTCCTGAATTATGGAGAGAAATATTACACAAAATTATTAAGTTATCCATAAAACAGAAGGCTTTGAACCCCTTTGTTAATGTTAGCTTTGCATACATATATATGTTATAAAGTCAGGTTTATTTATATGAAAGGTTACAAAGAAATTGTTATTCCAAGAAGTGGAAGGATTGGCAATGATTTACATTGAAGAGGGATAGCCGGTTTCGTGTTAGAGTGCGATTTGGAAGGATTGGAAATGATTTACATTGAAGAGGGATGGCCGGTTTCTTGTTAGAGTGCGATTTGGAAGGATTGGCAATGATTTACATTGAAGAGGGATGGCCGGTTTCTTGTTAGAGTCCGATTTGGAAGGATTGGAAAATATGGGGCTGGTTTTTAATGGAGTAACTTAGTTAGGGGCGATTACGTTTTACTCTGCCCAAGGGAAGACAGGTTAGCTCTACCCTACAATTAACTCTCCACAAATAACCTCTGATAAAATAGAAAACTGAAGCCGCCTGGACACACTGGAGGATTGTTGTTGAGAAGAGACATTTGAACTGACATTGAAGGATTGTGGGATAAAGGAGAGAATCGACACAGTGACAGGCTATCATTAGGCTGGTCACGGGCCGTAGATTAACACCCCAAGGTCCCAGGTGTGGTTAGCCTGTACCGCGCACCACACCTCTTCTACCGTCAGATGGGCAAATTATCTTTACGAATGATGTAATTTCAGCAGACACGCATTTCGCCCTATTAATGAAAGTTAAACAAATAGTCGAGTCGGTTCAATGCAGTGGTTACGGTCCCATCTAAGGGTTTCTAAGAGATTCTGTAGACTGTCTGTCGATCACCTGCTTGTGTACCCCAATCACAGAGGTATGCTACGGATATTTAATTGCGATATTTGTGCGACATATATTATTGTTTCGATACAATTTGTGGCAAGATGCTGCTTTCTTCTTTACTGAATTTCAATAAACTCTTAATAAAGTCTTATCTGAGATTGATTGACATATTTCAATCAATCTATTTGTCTTACCGTGACAGGAGAAGGAGTTACAGGTGAGTGTTTGTGAGGACTCCCCCTCACAGGTCTCCTGGTGACAGAGCCGCTGACGAGTGATCTCTCCCCCTCCACATTTACTGGTACAGGGGCTCCAGGATGACCAGGTGTCCCAGCCTGTGAACAACGTTTCCAAAATAGTTAACAATAAAATTATAAAGTGCATTTATGAATCTGAGTTGACTTGGTAACAATGTACCATTATCGTGTATAACATTCACATTGCGTGCCACTTTAGAGAATTATTTCTATCGTGAGTGGTGTTGAGATTGTAGCTCCTACCGGGTAAATGAGACACTATACCAATTCTCAAAACCAGTATTTACCGACAGGCTACAGAGTTGTCAAACGGTTATGTTTCTAATTGAAAGGATGTGAGAATTGTAATCGTACCAATGACACTGGTCTATATCACGTTTCACAGAATCCAGAATTCGGAGCTCTAACATTGTTAGATTAAGTTACATACGCTGCGGGTTGCTGCCTCCCTTCCAACATGAGCGAACAATAGAGAAAATAAATTCAAATTCATTAATCTAGCGTTTCTTAGACTGTCAAGAGAAATGTTTCTGCGCTTGGACGACAGAAGATACCCATATATACGTCTTTTCGTGTGAAAAGTTCAGCCTACGCTGTCAGTAAACTATCAATTCACCCAGACACACAATCTATAGGTGGTCCAACCCTCTACTGTCTTCTTCTCACAAATATACATTAATTTAACCAACATTTCATCTGCTGTCGACAGTATTTCATACCTCATAGACCCTGACGAGTGAGTGGAATGAACACCTCAATGGCGGGCCTTAACGGGTCGCTATTCTCTTTATTAGCATTAAATAACATATTCCTATTTCGTGGAGTGTGAAACCAAGCAGTGGTTAGGTGAATGGTTGTTTGGAGGCGCCAAGAGCAAACACCCGAGATGGTCATGATGCGGATATCGGACACTGACCACTCCCTGATATTAGAATGGTCAGTAACAGATACTGGCGTCTTCACAGACACAATTCACAGCGACACTAAACGTTAACAAAACCTCGGAACTTAATTAGAAAACACAGGGTTTTGTTAGAGATGGTCTATTGTAATTGGATGTAAAGTTGACTGCCACAAGTGTTGAAACATGTGTTCTGTAGTATAAATACACGTATATGACCGCTGATGTAGTCTGATAAGAACACCTTCATTCAAACACAATACCTGTCACGCATTATTAACATACTTCACGCATACTTAACCAACTAATTCGTTCATTTTAACGGTGAGCATTTTTTCCTCTACCATTCCTAGTCATCGAAACAAATTCATGTGTATACATTAATTTTTTTATTATTGTTTTTTTTTTATATTCACATCTTTATATGTATATGATCTTAAAAATGTACATTACTGTCATCTCCCCCAGGGTTGATGTCTCTCAAATCTCGAGTCATTTTAAATTTGAATGAATCCTATCGTGTGGTACTTTACCTTAATGGTTTACCTAAGGTGATTTAATCTACTCTTATCAGTGTTGGTTGGGAGAAGGAAGGTATTTAACCGCGGGGCTACAATGTAAAGTTACTGGGGGAGAAAGACCCTCAATGCCCCTCATACCTGTCCTTTCATTTCTCTTCAAAAGCAACAAAATGAGGCAGTCAAGATGTAAATGTAGCGGAACGTTTAGTGATATGGTTATAAATCATAGAGCGAATATAGCTGGGACGTCGTACTATACGGACAAGTGGTGGGCAAAATTGCGATTTTTTTTTTGTGTGTTTTGTTGTAGGATTTTAAAATATTTTTGTGTTTATATAAATATATTAATTTGGAAGTTTGAAGCTAAACAACCGTATAAAGAGTAGCCTACAACACTACCACACGAAATGATATGAAGAGTGAAGTAATATAGACAATTACACGGACAAGGTGCTTGTGTTGCAATCACCGTGTCCGTAGGTACAAGAAATATGCTGAATTTCTGAATTGCATTTGTTTATATCTGTTTTTAAATATTTTATGTTTACCCTTATAGGAAGTAAATTAAAAACATTTTGTTGACAACATAACGGGGAGAGGGAGGGTGAAGAAAGTTGTTACATTTTAATAGTTATGTCAAAATATTAATTTCATTCTGAATATTGACGTATTGTTTGATAAAGTTTTTACTATTTTATATTATAAATCAAACTGTTAATGTTATACAAAGGTAGAGAAATGTAATGTCATTAACTTAATAAATATCAACCAATGGACTCATACTGACTAATACATATTTCTCTTTCTGTTTGTATTACCTCATATGGGATATTATCGGTTTTAACTTAACGACAAATAAACAGGCCTTCAAACTACATTTCCCTCCAATAACATCTATTTTCCATTTCATATAGTAAATGAAGAGAGGGCGATGGGTCAGTAGAATCAATCGGAGCTTTTACTACCACTATATGTCAATAGAAATAGACAGATCGTATAAACAACCATGGCATGCGGGTTAATGGTTTAAAATCTCTCACAGTTATTCGGCCAATATTCAAGTGCATTTCATGCTATTCCTTAAATATTGTTTTTAAAGTCTTCAGAGAAAAATTAATTGCCTTAGCAATTTGAGCTTTTATGTTTGTTTAAAAGGGACTTATTAAGGGGTATATAGAACACGATCTATACATCAGAGGATTATCTGAGATAAATGGATTATCCTTAGATGATCAATTCCACCATTACTATAGCTGTTGTGTTTGTGAAAGTGTTGAAAGTTTGTTAAAGAAAGCAGGAAATTCCCGTGTCATATAAACAAGCAGTGTTAATGCTTCAATATGACTGTGATGTTGAAGTGGTTTACTGATAAGATCGGGTCATTAGGGCTGACATGTGCTCGGCTGTAAATAACGTCTTCTCTATGACTTCTCCTGTAAACGTCTTTATTCGATACGCCAAAACATATTAATAACATGAATAGCATCTAAATTATCTAAAACGTGGGTGGTCGTCAAATGTTTTGTTTCACCTTTTTTACATTTTTATCCTGTTTTAAGTTCGAATTTTGTGTGTCTGTTTTTCAAAAGAGATTGTGTAAACCAAATTGGATAGGGATTTTGCCAATGCAACTAAAATATAAATTTCAACATTTGATTATGAGAAAAGTGTTTCTTACCTAGTGCAGCGAGTACTTCCTCCTCGTTTGTGGCTGTGAAGTCCGCAGTAGCGCCGAATATATCGTCATATTTTGCAGATAACTGTTCATCGAATATAGTAAGAAAAAATATATAAGTTTCTCCCTCGTGGACATCAGCGTAACATGCGGGCTTATCACCGAAATTACGGACAGTGAACTGTGGTTTATCGGTGAGTTCCGGTAAAAGATCTGCTCCCTTATAAATCTGAGAGACATCAATCTGGGCACTGTATGTCTTGGCCGATGTTCTCACGTCTTTAAACGCTCTAATCACCGTGCCAGATAAAACAACTTCTGCTAAATGTGTCCTCTCTTTAACGGACACAGGTGTCCATCCATTTAGTAATAAAACACAAGTAGATACCAACTGAATAAATATAATCAGTACAAAAACTGATCGGATTGAGCTCACTTGAAATGATGCCATCTTGTGACTTTGCTAGATTTTAGTTTCTGCTCATTGATGGGGTCGAGTGGTAGTATTATAGAGGAACACATTGATAAGTACTCTGTAATGGTCCTCCAGTCACACGCTGACCGATTAGTTAACTGTCTGTATTGTGTTTTCGCTGTTATCCGGCCATCCACTTCACACCACAATACGTACATACTTTAACTGCAGGTAGCGAGGAGCGCCACGTCTAGCCAGTACGACCGTCTAGCCAGTGACAGTGGTGTGAGGCTGGCGGACTGAGGGGCGCAGGTAGTGCTGTGAACTGGGCGGCGTGAAGAGCACAGACAGAGGTATGAGCAGGCCGCACCGAGGGGCGCATCACACGGACGTGAAACCACGCGAATCTAGTATATATCATAGAGTTACAAGTACCACAGAGGATAAAATATGATCTTTTTTTGCCATTAATAAAACAATCACGCACTTTTGATGCCAAGTCTCTATTCTCCCTGGCAAACATATAATAAAAATAGTTAAATGCAGTAAAAAATTGAGATACGAATTGGATGACTTAAAGATGACAAAAATTTAAATAAATAATTTTAGTAAAGATTTAAAATGTTTATTTTTTTACCTACGTCGATTAATTTTAAATTGAAATAATGAATACAAATCTAAACATTAAAGTAGAAAATGATGTCAAAGAAACTATATAAAATGTTAATTTAATTTTTGTGTTTTTATTGTAAATTTTACCTTTCATAAACAATTCGAATCTTTCTGTTAGAGAAAAAACTGATTAAAGTAGATCTTGTCACATGCGAATTCCTGGTGTACATATTTTATAAATGAAAGTATCTTGATGGTACGGTCAGATGGAGGTTTGGTTTCGCAGACAAATGAGATCAGACACCACGGGTAGAGCCAACGGTTGTTGTCGACCAACAGACGTGCTTTAATTCGGCAAATCTAAGCTAAGCTAGAACCGTTTATGTTAGAATTATTTATCCGTTTTCCGAACACGGCTGATTCGTGATATCCTTTCACAAGACAGACACCATCACATGTAACCGTTTAGGCAGTTTTTTCATTAAAAAAGTATATATATAGTTATATAGCATATTTAAAAATTATTCGGTCTCTTAAAATCGCTCTTTTCACCGCAGACAATGGAAGGACTCGAAGCGATTTCCAAACACACGCTGCTGGATCAACACTTGACTAGCGAGTATTGCTCATAGGCCTCCTGTAGTCTAAGGTATAGGAATAAAGACAGTTTAACAGACTCGTTCGATCATTCCAACTGATAATGTGTGTATTCAAATTGTCAAACTCTAGAACCTACATACTTTACCGTAAGTTATTTCACAAAGATTAGGAATAAGATTTATTAAAAAATAAGTATTTGAATTTTATGTAACCAGAACTAAATTCCATACCCTACCCATGAAATGACAGATTTCATAATAACTACCATGGCTGGCTGGGTGGCTGAATACTTTCGGGGAACGCGACGCAGTTGTTTCTTATCTGTACCCCCTTATACATGTTCCCTATGAAATTCACGGGGATTTTGTGGCCTCACGCAACTTTAGCCATTTTTATTTCAGTTCATCCGAGTTTAAAATTTTGTTAAGTCCCATGATAACTTTGTCATGTGAATGTATGTTTAATCCACTGTAATTAAACACCAACATTTCATGCTTTTAAATTGAAGTTCTGTATTTTAATCACTATGTAAAATCACAACATATAATTGGCGGAAGGAAATTAAGAAGACCGCGTGTCAGTAACCTGCCCATCGAAGCTCTATCCCCTATATACAACTCCAGGGTATTTATAAGCTCAGACCGATTCACAAGATCATTTGTTGAGGACTGTAATCCAACGAGGATAACTGGTTAATGATTGGTGGTTAGAGAATCAGCAATGATGATTGAGATGGGCCAATCCCGTCTCGTCCTATTGCTGGCCAATAACTTACCAGGTAGCTGTCAGTAACTGAGACACTAAATGGCGCATCTTTGAGTAATGAAGACAACTGACTATTAACAGAGATATAATTATTTATCAATGTTTTCAGTCACCTTTGAACAAAGGAGTGGCTACTGGTGATTACAACCCACCTGTTGGTCTTTAACTCCAGATACAGGTGTCCTAAGTTGACACAAGGACCTGTTTTATTTTCTATAAACAGTAATCGATTGAGAACGGGAGGTTTTTTTCAGTAGATATTTACATGTTAATTCTTAAAAGAATGAACACATATTTTTTAAAAACATTATTGTTTCTCTCACTTAGCTTTATATTATATTTACATTTAGTCTTATGATTCAAATTTTCCGGATATACTGAGCTAGTTGTTGAAATCGTTTCTACAGGCGGTCGTCTCTCTATACAGTTTGAACAATTCTCTTAATGGGAGATTTTTGTCCTGTATTGAGAGGAGATTTCCATACGTTATACATGGTTTACAGATCGATTTGAGTGTTGACGGAAAGTTCTTTATGAATCGTGAAATCCAATCTGTTGATTTTGTATATTACTATTGTACTTTCTTTTGACTTTATTTGAAGGTATAATTGGAATTTATTGTTAGTATAGTTACTTTTGTTTTCAGTGGATCTACTGTTGGAAAGTGATCCATAATATTATCTACAGCTTAAGAGGAATGAAAACTAATAACAAAAAAGTGGCTTGCCGGGGTGAGAAGGGTTAGTTATTTGAAATAAAAGAAATGCTCGGATTTCTAAGATATCTTCCAAAACGAAAGGTCATTTGTCTGAATGAAGTCAATTTTAAAATTACATAATATTTGATTTAATGCTCATGATTTCCCATTGTGCTCAGTGTGATGGACATCATCTAAGTGGTTACGACTACGATCCAACTGTGTCTTCTAGATGTAACAAAATGTGATTTAACTCATTCGTTCCCAATGGCTGGGTTATCTTCCGCGAACACATTCAGTGTCTCGTGCTTTCATGTAGGGTAATAACAGCAGTGATGTTACAAGCCGACCATATCGGATAAAAATGACCTCTAACTAACGGTCAGTCTAGACCACAGCATGTCATTGTCAACATTTCACGAACGATACTCAGCAATTTTTTTAAAAAGATGAATAACTGATGAATACGTGTCGTCTAACCCCAACGGATTACTATAAACTAATAACTATCGCTACTCAGTACTATCTTTAATATAATAACAAATAATACTCAGTAATATCTATAATAGACTTATAGCTGTGACATAACGGTCAGGTCGTGGTATAACCGTGAGTCTAGATCACAGCGGGCTAATATCAACATTTAACGACCGCTACTCAGTGATAATAACTAATAACGCGGATCAGTCTAGACCAGAGCGGATTAATATCAATAGTTAATTAAAGAAGGAATACTCTTAGATATCGGCAGTAGATTAATCAGTGGCATGTAACACCAAGTCTGGGACAAAGAAGATCAATATTATATGTGTATGAAGTCATTCAGACCACTATACAGACGTTCAGTAGTCACACTGATCCATATCACAGGCCATGCTAAATGTGTCTTTAATTGGGTAACATCAGTGCATCATACTACAAGTAGTTTACTCCATAAAGATCAGTATCCAAATTTAACGACCACTATTCAGTGATAACTTTATCTGTTATAATTTCAATTGGATTTGAGAAAAAATATTACACTTGGTGGCTATGTAGGTATGAATGGGGTTTTAAATAAATTATAACGAAAGGACAATTAATCCATGTTATTAAAATTAATTCAATCTGGATCAAGAGCATAAACATTTTGTTAGCAAATGTGAAACTGATACAGAATGAAATAAAGCACACAAGAAAAATAGTGAAAGTACGAAAGAAAAATACGGAAACGTATATTATTGTTGCCTATTATACATTGTAACGACATTGCTTCAGCATAGGCCTGGCATCAAAACTGTTAAATTCCCATCCGTTTACTCGCTTATACAGACTACTAGCCAGTTCTAAAACACCCATGTGACTTTAGATGCGAATTCGTATCCAATAAACTATACAGTATATAGAAAATGTGACCTATGTACTCCAGGTATAATCTTGATGGTAGCCGTAATGTTATTTTTTTAAATGTTTGATTTTTTGCTTTATTTATTAGCATAATATAAATACCATCTGGACCAGGCAGAACGGAGATTT
>JAVFBW010163124.1:0-11541 GCA_034783835.1 Mopalia ciliata
AGAGCTAAAGGGTAACAGGAAGCAGATTCGTTTGTGATGTTATGTATTTGTGTCCGTCGTCATATAAGTGAAATACCTTTGAGTACGACGTTAAACAACAATCAAACAACAAACAAACAAAACCATTTTCTAGTGCTCTTTTTTGGAAGAAGCTTATGTGTGATATTTTCGCTGGTATTCTGTCCCTCTCTGCATTTGGAGTAATGTTCTTTTAGTCATGAGAGGCTCCCACTGTTGCCATTTTTTGTTGTATAGACCGCTAAGGGTGATTAGTTAGCCTGTCAATTCTTGATAAAGCATGTCCCATTGAATTTCTGACAACATTTACATTCTTCAGCAATGAATCACACTGTGAGTAGTTAATCGTATTGCATTTTTGTGTGTCTGTGTTCAACTTCAAGCTGTTCATGGCCTGTTCACTTAATTTTATCTTCCAAACATCTTGTAACAAAGCCATGTCATTATTATCCATGTTAACACTTCCCTCGTATGATTTGTGTAGAAATTTGTGTAGAAATCAAACTCATTAAAACCGCGCCAATGAGTAACGTTATAATCCCGCTTATCGTTATGTAGGCCTCCTACAATATAACGGAAATATTTGCCATGGAGCATATCCGTATGACTTCTTGAGATCCCAAACGACAACCGAGGAATTGTTCGCTATTTCGCATTTGAGGACGTTTACAAACTGTCCTGGAAGAAATAGTGTGTAAGGTTGGAGACCCACATAGAAACAGCGGTAAGTTATATTTCTTTTCAGAAAAACAAAAACCGAAAAATGTTGTAGGCAATTAATGAATTCTTACATAACTTACTCAAATTATTGCTTTGACTGCAGTTTTCTGCCGTCAAGGAGCGGGTGGTGGCCCCTTAGTACCTGAAAAGTAAATGTTGTGCGTTATAAAGTACTAAGGAGCGGATGGTCACTCCTCAGTACATGCTAAGTTAGGGTATTAAGGTGTGTGGAGAGCAGCACCCTCTACATGACGCCACAGGCTGTGCGGTATGGCAGTGGTTGTGTGCGTTCATTCAGTTGCCTAGAGAAAGGGGAGGCAAGTGTTATATAAGAGTATGTAAAATGGGTGTATTGAGTCGGCAGTTTTTAAAGTGTTGTTGGATTAATTATATGCCTGACAATGGCGAGGTATAGACAAGGTAATTTACCGGGCCGGATGTCAAGTCATGTTATGCAATAACTTTGACGTTGAAAAAAATGAGCCACTAGTCAACTTTTCCTATAAAAGTGTTTCCTGATGTCATAAATACGCCACAACAACGACATGGAGACCGAATTATCTCCCTGGCGGCCACACCGGTAACGACATGGGGACCGAATTATCTCCCTGGCGGCCACACGGGTTCCGTGATTTTTACTCATGTTCGACTGAACTGGATGGGCTGTTTAAATGACACGTTTGACAAAACATATAGGTAAAACGGCATCATTTCTTGTTTTAAATTATGCTCTCTAATTGTTTAAATAAGCTAGATCCATTTTATAATTGGATCTTAAACATTAGATTATGCTTAAACTATAGTCAAATTCATTCACGCCGCCATGTTTTGGTACTTTTATCACTAAACAGAAGAGCTCCACGAATACTGACAAATCTTTCTTTTTAAAATAGGTGCATCTGTCACGAGACCTATATAGTCTACTTTTTATAGTAAGGTTTGTTCTTGACGGCTCTGTGTGCAAATGACAGGGACCTGACAAAGGAATATAAACCTATGAACTATAAAAATACCAAGACAATTTAAATTAAATTAAACGTCGCATACACTGTAAATACCACGTATATATATTGTAAATTGATGATAGTTTTGTTTCAAGATTTAATAATATACTAACCGGTAACACACAAGAGTATTAGTCGCGTGACGTCACGAACAATTTTGGCCACGCGTAAAATGTCAGCTGCCAGTGGTCGAAGTAAGGCTTATATCTGTAACCCTCAAGCTATTTTATAAAACTAAGCAACGATAAGTTGATGCCACATGTAAGTAAATATAATGGTACCCTTTCAAGAGATAAAGGTGTTATTGCAGCCGGGAGCATAGCTTTAAAGAGAAACTGTTTTCACCCAATACATTGGCTCGGAGAGAGAATCTCTACACAAAGGGATTTCCAATTAAATATCTTCAGTATAAATAATCTAATTAAGTAAATAATTAGATTTTTTACCATTGGTTTATTTACCGTAATCATATTTTAATATATTTTTTTAATGGATGTATTGTAAAAAATCATTATTATTTATTACATTGAGCTACGGTCCTGCTTTTCTACAGTATTTATGTCATATCAGGAAAACGAGTTGATTGGACAGTAGGCAGTCTGCGAGCGGTGAGTGTGAGCTTGTTTTCATTCAATAAAATCATATTGCTACCAGCCAATCGTTGTCCTTGCCGCTCAATTCATTGAATGCACGCTTGTGTTTTAAACACACGACTCCCTTCTCCCCTCTCACCACTCACATGGTCCAAGTTCTCTCAACAGATGATATTAAGAGTACAATGTTGTTATAGTTCAATATTTTTAGTGTTTTTTGAAGCCTTGTTATGTTTGTGTGAATTGTTCTAGACCTATATTTCCAATTATCAAATAAACATTTCCTGGATAAATAACACAGTTTAAAAACACAAAAAACCTTTAAAAATTATTTTTCCTTGCTATTCGGTAATGCGGTAAAAAAAAAAAAAAAAAGAAGAAGAAAAAAAAATGGGTATAAGGTGAGCGCTACAAGTCAGTACTATTGATGGTAAATTTGCATTGACACTCTGTGCGAGATAAGACTGATAGGTTCCGTCACGAAAACCCACAGCTTTACAGTGTCGTCTGGCAAATTGAAGGAAATTTTGCAGGAGGCAATAATTCATGCCATTCCTGGCCAGTAATTCTAGAGGTGTACATGTACCTTGATTACTTTTTTATTTTCATCAAAATTTTAAGAAACGAATAAAAGCAAAATTCACGCAAATTCACCAATTTATGGATTGTTTAAAATTGAACCCGTTAACAGATTTGTTTCATGCCAAACGTGACCCAATATAAGTGCGATAGTGATTATGTCATCGGTGACGACTGGCCGTTGGTATTTAAGCAGTAGTTGTCCACGGGTCTCTCTTGTTGAGGCTGAATGTGTTGGGTACCCGTCTTCTGTTGGCAGAACTGGTTTTTGATTAGATATGATAGTTCAAGCTTTGATAGTCTGATAGACATATTTTTATTGAGAAGAATGTAAATGCCATCAGAAATAATCGTTCAGTCGTAGCTTCTAAAAAAACTGTTAGGGTGCAGTGAAATTTTCACTTCATTCGTTCTAGTATATATGCCAACCTTGACGACGAGATGCCTAATTAGGTAGGTGCATTTTGTGTATACCCTCGATTACATGCTCGTTTCGTTATTATTTCGCTTATGAAGAATGTTTTTTCAATTGTCGATACCCGATATATAACATGGGTCACTAGAAAATGGGGGAAGTGAAGAAGTCATTTAAGGGTATAGTTTATTTAAGTAATTTTTTTAATTTAAATTTTTGTGGATTTTTTTAAATCCACTATTCTGGCAATTTTGTTTTATCTCATATACTTTAAAGTTTATAAAAGATACGTATTCGAATCCAGAATGCACATCAAAATTACTTGGATATGGACAAAAAACTTAAAACCCGAAGGCAATAAAAAAAAGTTCGCTGCTTAGCTTAGATAAATAGAATGGAGCCGCCACCCAAACAAACAACAACAAACAACAGCTTAGATGAATAGCTTTCAATCACCGTTTAGGCTTATGTGATTTTTAGTTTTCCTGGACGGCGCAGACTCGCCGATCTATAGAGGACATCTGCTACAAGACTGTGCTATCCAACACTACTCGTGTTTAAACTGTTTTTCCGCTATGCAAAGCGTTTATTTCACTGGACATATTGAGGACTGTTACAAGACTTTTCCAAACATCACTAGGCCTACGGGTGCCTGGACTGTTTATGGAACTGTTGGCTATGCAAAGTGTGTATTAGTATAGGCCTATTTCAAGCTATTAATTAGGGATAACACTGAATAAATAGATATCCTGCACGACACATTTATATTAAGATATATTGAGGAAATTTTATCTGGGAGTTTATCTAGAACAGGGCATAATTCGTCACAATTTGTTATTCTACATCCCGGTGTCTGTCGGATAAGTTTTTAGGAATAGTAATATCAGACGGACAAAATCGTTTGATTAGGTAGACAAGTACATTGTCTTGTGGTTAGCCTTAGATGACGTCTTACCTTCCCCCATTTTCTTGTTGCCATGTTATATGCCAGGTATCTGATATATAACATGGCCACAAGAAAAAGTGTAAGGTAAGACCCATCTGAGGCTATCTTGTGAACTCTAGTGGATTTCGATAGAGCGGAAGCGGGAGCAATATCAACAAGAAGATTACGGTAGCCAATTTTATTTACAAACAGTGGATATTTTATTGTACTTACTTGACACAAATCACCTCACCTGGTAACGCGATAGTGAACCGCGGGAGATTTAGTGCTCTGAAATGTTCAGTTTAGCATTAAGCTCTGCATTCACTTTTGGTGGTCGTAACAGGTGTTGTCACGGTCAAGCTGTTGGTCCTGTTTTTGCGCTCGCTCGGACTAGGTCGTTGTCTATCGGGCATCCGTTGCGCGAATTTTCGGCCGTTTTCGTCAGTTTAACGCCGGTTTATTTTCACGTTTATCAAGATCTTGCTGATAGAAAAGTTGTCAGCTAGATTCAGGACCAACTTAAAGTACCAATAAAATGCCCACTGTATTCCTCTTGTTTGATTTTGAATTTCTGTTGAATTTTACAATATTTTCAGGAAGTTTTTGTTTTCAGATCGTTTCTTTTCCTCAGCACTTTTCAGATCTACATATACTTACATTAGTCATTTAGGGAAACTTTATATCGCCTAGTTTTATAAATGTTGGGGGTATTTGTAGCTTGGCTGTATTTTCTCATTGAATTTTACTTTTGTGTTTTAAACCGCGTCCATGAGTAAGGTTATAAACGCTATAATCGTAATTAAGTCGTTTTGATCTAATCATCCTGCCATATAACGCAAATATTAGAGCATATCCGTATCACGGTAATCGCGCGGTTCTTCGAGCTTTTACGCATTCTGGGACGTCTATAAGCTGTAATGGACGAAATGATGTATACGGTTGGAGACCCACATGGCAACAGCCGTAAATTATATTTCAATCAAACAAATCTTTTCAGAAAAAAACAACTAAAAGTAAAGTAACCTATTAACGAATTCTTGCATACAATTGATGTTCTACCAAACCTAACTTAATCAGTTATTGTCTTGCTGCCGTTTTCTGCCGTCTAGTGAAATACAATTGAACACGGTATTGAGAAGTTCCGATATTGCCCAGTCTGAGGGTGGAATTACTTTCTGGTTGTGTTTTTCTTCTCGGCTTAGTACTTCCAGTTATAAGTTTACATTGTAAAACTAAACGTCTTTTGAAAGAAAATTGGGAGCTAAAGGCACTTGTAATAGTTTGACCATTTATCATACGGATTTCAATTTTTCTATTTAATTATAACCGTTGACTTGAATTTTATATAAAGTGTTTGATTGATTGATTGATGTTTTATTCAACAGAATAGAAAGAAATTTGTAACAAAAGGTGTAAGAGATAACATTGGCGGGAATAAAGTCTTACTAATGATTGTCATTTTTCTGTTTGAGTGCAACGTCAGGCCCGCGGCCACGGCTCAGTGGTAGCGAGTGCGCTTCCTGAACTAAACATACTTCGATTTACCGTTCACGGGTTCGAGTCCGCCTTTCGACCATCAGTTATATGAGCGAGTCACATGTTGTGGCTCCGGCAATCGCAGGGGTGGTTTCCTCCTTAATAAGGCTGCGTACAGTGTGAAGTGGACAATCCGTTATCATATACGTTAAATACCCTTGAGTACGACGTTAAACCCCAATCAAACAAACAAACAAATCTCTTTTTATTTTAAAGTGGTGATAATATTGGTGGATTAATCATGTTATGTATCAGTGTAACCATAGATTGTGGGCTCACTGTGTGTGTGTGTGTGTGTTTTTTTTTTAAATAGGTAATTACATCTACCCCCACTATATTGATAGTAACCTTGCTAAGTTGTACAACCACTTCAGTTAGTGTAGATGTAAGATCTGTACTGTGTTTTGGTGAATAATTGATCCACAGGTATATCATACAGTAAGCACCTCTTGAAGTAGTCCACAGGTACATCCAATTATACAGCAGGAGTGAACATAATTAGAGAACTGTTAGATTAATTTACAACTTTTTAACATGCTTTACTATAGTGTAGATAATAGCTTGGAGAGCCTGCTGTTCTAATTGGTCTTTTGGTGTGCTACTGGTCAAGCACCATGTATATTGTGTGAGCCTACAATAGACAAATTGTGATAAATGTACATGGTAATTAATCAAATTGCAATTACGAGATATAATCTTTCACAGTGTTATGTAATTATTATTTTTTGCTCAATTTTAAACTATTAAGCAAGTGGTTGGATCAGTGGCTTAGACAGAGGGGTGTTCACCCATCCTTTGGACACCTCAAATTGAACAATTGCCTCATTTGAAGGTCCAGTCCTGTTTTAAGAAACTCTTAACAGGCAGGAGTTCTATAGAAACTGTAAAAGTTAGACACCAGTATACTTTAAAGTGAAGCAAAGTGATCATTTTAGATACCACACTTGATTTCTGGTTTAGTCCTGAGACTTTAACAAGCAGGAGTTTTATGGAAACTTTAAAAATTGGACACCAATTTACTTAAAAAGTGAAGCAAAATTATCATTTTGGACACTAACTTTTGATTTCTGGTTCAGCCTCTGGGTTGGATGTTCACCTGAACCTCTCATGTAGCTTAGGGGCACTTTAAGGGAGCATCTCTGTTTAAATATTTCCCATGGCCGTGTCTTAGTGGTAGAATGTGCTTACTAAACTGAACCTTCTTCGATGTGCCGTTCACAGGATCAAGCCTGCCTGTCGACCATCAGGTATATGAGGGAGTCACATGTTGTGGCTCCGGCAATTGCGTTTTTACTACACTTCTATTTATTCGAAATAGTACCAAACAGTAGTTTTTGTTGTGCTTTAAAAAATCTTGTACCAATGCTTGTGTACCAAACAAACAAAACAAACAAACAAACTTAAATCGTTTGTTACTGTTTGGTTACAGAATGCTGCCTTTACTTGGCACTGAAGGAGGATCGACCTTCCAACTTTATTATTATCGTGGGGGTGGTTTTTGACTAGGTTTCCTCCAGGTTTTCCGCCGTAATAAGGCTGTGTACAGTGTGAAGTGGACAATCTGTCGTCATATAAGTGAAATACCCTTGAGTACGACGTTAAACGCCAATCAAACAAACTTCACCCATTGGGCTGACATGCCATCATATGAGTGAAATACCTTTAAGTAAGGCATGAATTAAACCCCAATCAAACAAACAAACAAACACATCTTTCCACCAATAATATTTGTCTAATTCTGCAAAAATGTAACCAAAGATAATTTGCGTTTAGCACTACTGAGCAATTCTATCAATCTAAACTGCTGTCTTTTGGTTTTCCAGCAAAATCTATCCTTAGACAGAACAGAAGATGCTCAGAGAGATTTTGAGAAATGTATTCAACTTAACCCACAGTTTTCTGCTGCTTATGTACAAAAATGTTATACAGGTAATTTTAATTATTTTAGTAAAAACACATTTTTACGGAGTTTATATATATATATTGTCAGGCCTGTGCTTTAAAGGAAAATGAACAGAACAGGATCTTCTCATGGTTTATAGGTTTCACAAATTGTTTGCAGTGTTCATCAATGTGTTATAAAGCAGTTTTACTTTATATTTCATAAATGCACATTTATTTATTTAAAAAATCGGCAGAGAAATTGAAAAAAATTTGTTATCTCACAAAATTTTAGAGAACCAATTTTAAGGTTCTGTCGGAAAATATTACAGCACAGGTCTGATTTGTTTGAATTCAAGATATATTGTTTGGGTAATTTTTTTTCAAACTGGTACAGAAATAATTAATTGTTTTAAACGTTTTATGAATTTCCTGTTCATGTCAGATGTATCAGGTGACTACTTAATTAACAGGGGTGGTTTGATTCCTGGAGGGTTGGGAGGGAGCTTCCTGTTGCCCTGGTTACGATTAGGGCTTAAGGTCAACATAAAGTAATCTGTTTTGTGATGTCTTTGTATTACGTCATGTGATTGTCCTGCCTTGTCTTTGCTTGTTGCAAGAGGTCTCTTGTGTTGTATCCCTCACCCATCGGGCTGGCATACCATGCCATGAAAAAAACCTTAAGACTGACTTTAAAGCCAAATCAAACAAACACGCAAATTGGGTGTCGTCTATAATTAAGTAATCTTTTGTCAAGTGAAACACTCTTGAGTACAATGTCAAACAGGAATAACACAAACAAATGAACCAGTTGTTAACAGTTATCCGCAAGCCATTGTGTATGACCAAGTCCTGTCAGTGGGTGTTGACTTTTATAGTAGTAAATGCTTACCTTCAGAATAAAAGTGTAACATAAGTATGACAGGCTGAACTAGTTACCAGTGTTCGCCCCTATCTCTTATGGGGGTGTTTTTGAAAAGTAGCAATGCTATCTTTACTTAGCACTGGGGGAGGATCAACTTTCCAACATTATGGAAATACTTCACATCTTAGTTGTGCTAGTGTTAATTATTGTCGGAATACAATGCTATCATATGAGTGAAATACCCTTAAGCATGGCATAAACACAAATGGGACATTACTTAAAAGGCTGTGAATGTTGGCAGTTTGGATGTCAGATGACTGCCTGCAGTGGCCCTGCCCACTTTGACATTATGAGACGCTTTTGACACTGGAGGCTGTTGTTTGCTTTCAGAGTATCGGGGTGCTCTGATGAACCAAAATCCACTTCAGCTACAATCGGCTGTGAAAAATTTCAGAGATGTGGTAGAAAAATTTCCAAACTATGCAGACGGACACATTCTATATGGACAGGTATGATGGCTTCTATGTTTGTTTGTTTGATTGCCTGTTTGCCAGACTCGAGGGTATTTAACTTATATTAAGACATATTCTCCATTTCACTCTGGACCTTGTTTAGGTAGGATAGAAAACCCCTTAAAAAACCTTAAAAGGGGACACCTTGATAAGTTTTTGGCCTGCTTTGGTCTATTGTGGTAATAAATAAAGCTAATTGTGTTCAATTATAATAAACAGTTATGTTTCAATTAATAGATATAACTCAATTAAGATTTTCCCTCCAAGAGTTGTGACGTAGCCATATGTGCTTTATACAATGACTCTTTCCCCATATGCATACATAATCAAGCTCCTGACCAATCAAGTGTGTTAGATTTTTCACAATTTAAAATCGATTTTTATCTCTAAAGGAAATATAAAACACAAAAACAGCATTTCATCAGATGAAAATAAGTTTTTATTAATGCTTGTGGACATTCAACAAGAACTCCAGGTTTTCACAGTAATGAATTAAGGTGGAGAAAGAAGTGGATAATCTCTCATCATATAAGTGGAAATGTATATTCACTCATATAAATGGAAGTGGATAATCCCTCATATGAGTGATGTACCATTGCATATGATGCTAAACACCAATCAAGGAAAATATTTTTATGTGAAGCAAATCAATCTGACGTTGAAAACGTTTTCCAATTTATTTGTACAGGAATTTTTCTGGTTGTATGTAATTCATGAAAATTATAGGTGATCCCGAGTTAATTTTTATTATTTTTGCAGGCTCTTTGTGACCAGGGGTCATTTGAAGAAGCTGATACACATTTTAAAAAAGCAAGTGAAATTCAACCTGAAAATGCACAGCCATTAGTGCATAGGGGGTAGGTCAATTATCAATGCTTTATAGTAACCCTTGTAAATATATTGAGTAAATCAGGATAAAAGTAACTTAATCCTAAAAGTCCATTAGCCTATTCAATATTATAAAGGCAAAACACTCTACCGATGGCAAATTTGTTTTTGACACAATGTTTCAATGTCTATTCTGACATTGTCTGGAATCTCAATCAATCAATGCGTCTTCCCGTCATATTGACAGGTACTTTCAAATATTGACGGGAATTTTTTTTAATGACAGGGTTTCGTTGATAAATTATACATCTGAAATTTGAAGTATAAAAAATTCACTTTCTTCCCCAAATTACCACGAATAGGCCGATAATCTCATTTGTTTTGCTGTTTGAGATCGATATTATTAGCTAAAATAGAAATAAGATAGAAAGAATAACGAAGTGAACATATGACGTAAAGTGAATTCTCTGTGCATCGGCGATAGTGTACTGCTCTTCGGTTAAAGATAGCATGGCGAAATTAACCGAAACATGGAGATTGGTTTACTGGGAAATCATATCCTACAACTGCTGTACAACCATGGCATCAAGAATAACTAAATACTTTTCTCGGACACAGCCGAGAGAAAAAAGAGCAGCTACACACCAGTTGTGTGTTTACTCTGGAATCACTGTAATCAAACCGCCTCAGGAAAACTCCAGCAAAACGATCGTCGTTGAAAGGGATATCCAACCAGTTGGCTGGCCCAATATCTGTGGTTCGACTGTGACCGTGCTGACGTGCAGCGAACACAATGTCATGCAAAATGAGCAAGGCTTTTAAACAACCTGCCCCGCGTGTGATCATCGGGCACAAGCATGTATATATGTTTATTATAGATCCAGGTACCGACATTATATAGCACATGCTATACTGACAGTTTATTAAGGAATTGTTATTTGATTAGCAATCAAGTAAATTAAAGATACAATTTTGTTTAATAAGCAAATGCTTCTTCCTTGTTAAGTATCAGTGAAATACCTTTTACCACATTGTAAAATACCAATCAATCAATAAGTCAATTTTTGATTTGAGTGGCAAAAAATGTGAAAAACACTTTAAAAAGGCCTTAAAAAAACTAGATAAACTTGCAAGTATTTCAGAGGCCTTAATGGCTCACAATCCATTTCCAACAATCTAGGATTCTCAAGCTTTTGGGGCCTACGTGGCCCCTGTACCCCGCCCCATGTTTGGTCAAATCCTAGCTAAATGCCTGCAATCAATCCATATGTTTCATTTCTTAAAATTACCACTACATCCTGTGACAATTAATAATTATGATTATAAGTGCCATGTTTTTATCCTTTTTAAGAAAGGAAACTGTTTTTATAACCAAGTTGGAAAAGGTAATTTTACACAGATATTGAGCATGTTTCTTTTTATCAAAATATAACTGGTGGTAGGCCAGCTTGCCACACATCTGTTTATCACTGAATAGACTTAAACTTGTTAATTAGGTTATTATATTTATTTCTCCAGGTTACTGTGTCTGCAGTGGAAGCAGGATTTACAGAGGTCTATGGACTTTATTGACCAGGCTCTTAATGTAGATGATAAATGTGGGTTAGCTTATGAAACATTGGGTACTATAGAAGTTCAAAAGTAAGTAATCTTATTATATAT
>JAVFBW010163146.1:0-21069 GCA_034783835.1 Mopalia ciliata
CTCACCTTTTTATTTTACATAAGTGAAAAAGATTTCCACATATGTTGAATAAAGGCTTATTTTAGATATGTAGAATTATTTTTTCACATATGTTAAATTCTTTTTACATAAGTGAAATTCTTTTCCACATATGTTGAATTCTTTTCCACATATGTTGAATTCTTTTACACATATGTAAAATTCTTTTCCACATATGTGAAAAAATTCTTTTCCACATATGTAGAATAAAGTCATTTATTTTACATATCTGGAAAAGAATTTGACATGTGTGGAAAATAATTCAACATTTGTGGAAAAGAATTCAAGATATGTAGAATAAAGGTAGAAGTGATAAAACGGCTTGCCATAACCCGGCCTACTATAAATTACGTCATCAGTGTTTTAGCATATATTATTTGTCATTGCCATCCCTGTGAAAATTCAAGAAGTTAATTGATCCGCAGAACCATAAGTCATTTAAATCTTTAGGTAAATGTATTTCAACTGCACTAGATGTAAAATGTTTACTACCAGATATTTATTAGATCTGAAATTTAAATCCGCGTATATACCTCGCGTTAAAACACTCTATGCTTTTCTTTGAATGTTCACCGGTGTCTTCAATACATAAAACACGCACTCTCGTAAAAGTTAAATTATATGGCAAGTATTTCATAATGGGCTATGTGGATTGTGAAAGAAATTGCCTCCATTCTCCGCATTGGGATCACCTGAACAGCAGACGTAGTACGACACCCTACCCCTTAAGACATCCCTCTGTACAATCATTATTAATCTTAATAACCAATGGCGATTTGGGGCAGGGTACTAGATTAAAGAAGACATGTGGCACACAATCTCTAATTGCGGTTACACATGTTAAACAGATCACAAGTGAGGGGTACTGCTGAGAAATGATTGTTTTTTTACGTGAGTAAGGACGTCCCAGCTATCGTTTTATGGATCAATCTAACCCATAAGTGTTAAAGGAAAAAACAAGATGGTTCGAATCAAGGTTAGGCCATACCGTTTTTATACATTGGAAGATTACCCCCAGAACTATATAAGTATCGATCGCTTAAATCTAACGTTTAGGAGTATTCCTGAGGATGATGCCATTCACAAAGAAGCCTTGCTGGACGCCCAGGTGGATTCACACACAAATGGTACCAAACAAGCCCAACTGTAGTTACAAATAGGTACGGTATAAATATTTAAATTTAGTATACATATCGTAAAATAACTGCTGCTTTTGTTTGAAAGTTTCTTAACATAAATTGCCCGTCAACTTTTATCTAGAATATATGAAGCGAAACACATTGCAAATGAACGGGCATTTGAGTAAATGATGATCATGCTACTGAAAGTTTCATTACTAAGCTAAACATATTGCCTTTTCTGCAATAAAAAATCGCATTCTATTAAGGGGACATCACTATGTTGAACTTTAAGTGCTTGATAATATTGCGAAAAGTAGCGCCCCTTTACTTATTTTAGTTTTGGTTTTATAAAATGCGCACTGGGAAGTGCGTTAAATTTATTTAAGGATATGACAACTAGAAGAATAAATGTTTGATTAATAATTGCAGGAACAATATTTTATAATAAAACCTTTTTATACTGTTAGAACCATGGAAGAAGAGCTACATTCATTGTCCGAACCGGATTTACCCAATTCGCAACATTTTTTTGTACACTATTCATTATGAAATTACAAACTTAAATGACATTAACGGACACAAGAAGCTACGCGAGTTTTACGAATAAACGTTTTATTGCAGCTAGGACGTCGGTAAGAAAGATACTTTTATTTACCGATGACATGCTCACAAATCAAATAAACTAACTTTAATACGCAGAGTGTATGGCAAGCGGTTTTATAACTTTTACCTTTATTCTACATCCAAGTCCAAGTAGTTTTGCTATTATTTTGCTTGTGTACAATTTTTTTTTTTCACATATGTGACATTCTTTTTTACTTATGTTGAAAAGATTTTCGTTTCCGTGAAATATAATTTCACATATGTAACATAAAAAAAATATTTGACATATCTAGAAGTTTTTACTTTTCAACATATGCGAAATTCTTTTTCTCTTATGTAAAATAAAACACAAAAAGTTAACTATTTCACATATATAAAAAGAATAAGTTAACACTGGTACTAACTTCAGCGATATACCACTGTCTGGCGCAACACGAAATGGCGTTGCTGGGTTAGGGTCCACAAAAAGGGGGCCCACAAGAAATTGTGCTATTGAGTCAGGCCCCACAAAAAGGGGTTCCACACGAAATGATGCTGCTGAGTCAGGCCCCACAAGAACGGGTCCCACAAGAAATGGTGCTGCTGGGTCAGGCTCCACAAGAAGGGATCCCACACGAAATTGTGCTGCTGAGTCAGGCTCCACAAGAAGGGGCCCTACACGAAATGGCGCTGCTGGGTAAGGGTCCACAAGAAGGGGGTCCCACACAAAATGGCGCTGCTGAATCAGGTTCGACAAGAAGGGATCCCACACGAAATGGTGCTGCTGGGTCAGGGTCCACAAGAACGGATCCCACACAAAATGGCGCTGCCGAGTCAGGCTCCACAAGAAGGGATCCCACACGAAATGGTGCTGCTGGGTCAGGCTCCACAAGAAGGGGGTCCCACACAAAATGGTGCTGCTGAGTCAGGTTCCACATGAAGGGGTCCCACACGAAATGACGCTACTGTGTCAGACTAAGAAATGAAAATAATTCAATACAATAATAGATGGGCAATGTAAGATTAAGTTTGAGGATCTGAGAAAAGACTTTACAATTGAAAAACAATAGCATAACATTGTTTATTTATCGTGCTTATGACATCCGGGTTGTTCCATGCGCACACGCGGAACTCATATTAATGAAATGATGTTATAACGAACAAGAAATCCGTGTTTCTGATGGTATTCTTAGTGAATCTGTAGCAGTCAATTAAATGTCAACCAACAAACGAAGAAAACTATTGACGGCTTTGATAGGAAAGTTAAACACAATGAGTTTGTAAACACCACTCCGTATTCCACGTGTATATTGACATTGGTGGGTAATATACTGGTGGGATCGATGAACAAAGCCAGTCGACGACTAACCAAGCCTACAGTCAAAATAATTGTCTGTAAGCTAACCTATCTTATTGCTTTAAACTCATATTATACGGAATAGAATTTTCGCGGATATGGCTTTAAAACTCATACCAGGTCAGTAGAGAATTTAACATTCACGGAGATGACTTTATAAGCCATACTATAGGTCATTATGGAATTGAATCTGGGATTACATATATTGTAAATCGTATATTGTAATCTCAGATTGAATATTCGTTGCTGATGAGTTTCCCATTAAAGGTTTAAGAAAGTTCTGAGTTTATGATTCTGTTCCCAGTAGATTCTGTGGTACTGATTCTGTTCTCAGTAGATAACCTGATTCTGATTCTGTTCCCAGTAGATTCTGTGGTTCTGATTCTGTTCTCAGTAGATTCTGTGGTTTTGATTCTGTTCTCAATAAATTCTGTGGTTCTGATTCTGTTCTCAGTAGATTCTGTGGTTCTGATTCTGTTCCCAGTAGATTATATGATTCTGATTCTGTTCTCAATAAATTCTGTGGTTTTGATTTTTCTGCAGTAGATTATGTCAATTTATGTAGTTCTGATTCTCTTCCCAGTAGATACTGTCATACTGATTCTGGTCCTAGTAGATGATGTGGTTCTGTTTATGCTTTTAATAGATTCTGTGGTTCTGATTCTGTTCCTAGTAGATGATGTGGTTCTCAATCTGTTCTCAGTAGATTCTTTGGTTCTGATTCTGTTCTCAGTAGATGATGTGGTTTTTATTCTGTTCCCAGTAGATTCTGTGGCTCTGATCCTGTTCCTAGTAGATGATGTGGTTCTGATTCAGCTTTCAGTAAATTCTGTGGTTCTGATTCTGTTCTGAGTAGATTCTGTGGTTCTGATTCTGTTCTCTGTAGATTCTGTGGTTCTGATTCTGTTCTCAGTAGATCATGTGATTCTGATCCAGTTTTCAATAGATCATGTGATTTTGATTCTGTTCTCAATAGATCATGTGATTCTGATTCTGTTCTCAATAGATCATGTGATTCTGATTCTGTTCCCAGTAGATCATGTGATTCTGATTATGTTCTCAGTAGATTATGTTGTTCTGATTTTGTTCCCAGTAGATTCTGTGATTCTGATTCTGTTCTCTGTAGATTCTGTGGTTCTGATTCTGTTCTCAGTAGATTCTGTGGTCCTGATCTCAGTAGATCAGGTGATTCTGATTCTGTTATCAGTAGAATCTGTGGTTCTGAGTCTGTTCTCTGTAGATTCTGTGGTTCTGATTCTGTTCTCAGTAGATTCTGTGATTCTGATTCTGCTCTCAGTAGATTCTGAGGTTCTGATCTTGTTCCCAGTAGATTCCGTGGTTCTGGTTATGTCGCCAGTCGATTCTGTGGTCTGGTTCTGTTCCCAGTAGATGGTGTCGTACTGATTCTGTTCTTAGTAGATGATGTGGTTCTGATTCTGATTTCAATAGATTCTGTGTCTCTGATTCTGTTCCTAGTAGATGATGTGGTTCTGATTCTGTTCTCAGTATATTCTGCGGTTCTGATCCTGTTCCTAGTAGATGATGTGGTTCTGATTCTGTTCTCCGTAGATACTGTGGTTCTGACTCTGCTTTCAGGAGATCATGTGATTCTGATTCTATTCTCAGTAGATCATGTGGTTCTGATTCTGTTCTCAGTAGATCATGTGATTCTGATTCTGTTCTCAGTAGATTCTGTGGTTCTGAATCTGTTCTCAGTAGATTCTGTGGTTTTGATTTTGTTCTCAGTAGATTCTGTGATTCTGATTCTGTTCTCAGTATGACGCGGCTCTGATTCTCTTCTCCATTGATTTTGTTGTTCTGATTCTGTTCCCAATAGATTGTGTGGTTCTGATCCTGTTCCCTGTAGATCATGTGATTCTGATTCTGCTCTCAGTAGATCATGTGATTCTGATCTCGTTAGATCATGTGATTCTGATTCTGTTCTCAGTAGATTCTGTGGTTTTAAATCTGTTCTCAGTAGATTCTGTGGTTTTGATTCTGTTCTCAGTAGATTCTGTGATTCTGATTCTGTTCTCAGTATATGACGTGGTTCTGATTCTCTTATCCATTGATTTTGTTGTTCTGATTCTGTTCCCAATAGATTGTGTGCTTCTGATCCTGTTCCCTGTAGATCATGTGATTCTGATTCTGCTCTCAGTAGATCATGTGATTCTGATTCTGTTCTCGTTAGATCATGTGATTCTGATTCTGTTCTCAGTGGATTATGTGTTTCTGATTCTGTTTCTAGTAGATTCTGTGGTTCTGATTCTGTTCTCAGTAGATTATGTGATTCTGATTCTGTTCTCATTAAATTCTGTGGTTCTGATTCTGTTCTCTGTTTATTATTTAGTTCTGATTCTGTTCTCAGTAGATTCTATGAATCTGATTCTTTTCCTAGTAGATGATGTAGTTCTGATTCTGTTCTCAGTAGATTCTACGATTCTGATTCTCTTCTCAATAGATAATTTCATTTTTATTCACCACACAATGGAACAGAACATGAGTCAAATACAGGGAAATAAACATGTAAATAGTGGCGGGAATAAAGCCTCATTAGGCTTGTTATATCCCGAAGAGATAAATGTATAAAAAGTATGTGATGGATTATAGTAAAGTTGTTCTATTAAATATATTGAATATTATTTAAGTGGTTAGGTAGTAAGCGGACAAGCAATTAATGGATTCCAGTTAGATATATGTGCACATAAGCTCGATTGGCGAAATTTAGTAAATTAAGTATAACACTGTGAAATAAGTTCAGGTAGATAGCGTTTTAATTTTGATTGAAGAGATAAGGATTCTATTGTAAATGTGGTTCTGATTCTGTTCCCAGTACTTTCTGTGGTTCTGATTATGTTGCCAGTCGATTCTGTGGTTTGATTATTTTCCTACCAGATGATGTGGTTCTGATTCTGTTCCCAGTAGATTCTGTGGTTTTGATTATGTTGCCAGTCGATTCTGTGGTCCGATTCTGTTCCTAGTAGATGATGTGGTTCTGATTCTGTTCCCATACATTCTGTGATTCTGCTCTCAGTAGATTATGTGGTTCTGATTCTTTTCTCAGTAGATTTTGTTATTGTGATTCTGTTCTCAATAAATTCTGTAGTTCTGATTTTGTTCCCAGTTGATTCTGTGATTCTGATTCTGTTCCTAGTAGATAATGTGGCTCTAATTCTACTCTCATTAGATTCTGTGGTTCTGATTCGGTTGCCAGTCGATTCTGTTCCCAGTAGATTCTGTGGTTCCGATTCTGTTCTCAGTAGATGATGTGCTTCTGATTCTGCTTTCAGTAGATTCTGTGGCCCTGATTCATTTCTCAGTAGATTGTGTGGTTCTGATTCTGTTCTCAGTAGATGATGTTGTTCTGATTCTGCTTTCAGTAGATTTTTTGGTTCTGATTCTGCTCTCAGTAGATGGTGTGGTTCTGATTCTGTTCTCAGTAGATTCTGTGGTTCTGATTCTGTTCTCATCAGATGATATGGTGCTGATTCTGTTCCTAGTAGATTTTGTGGTTCTGATTCTGTTCTCAGTAGATGATGTGGTTCTGATTCTACTCTCAGGAGATTCTGTGGTTCTGATTCTGTTCTCTTTAGATTCCGTGGTTCTGATTCTGTTCCTAGTAGATGATGTGGTTCTGATAATGTTTTCAGTAGATTCTGTGGTTCTGATTCTGTTCCTAGTAGATGATGTTGTTCTGATTCTGTTCTCAGTAGATTCTGTGGTTCTGATTTTGTTCCCAGTATATTCTGTGGTTCTGATTCTGTTCCTAGTAGATGATGTGGTTCCGATTCTGTTCTCTGTATATTCTGTGGTTCTGATTCTGTTCCTAGTAGATGATATGGCTCTGATTCTGTTCTCAGAAGATTCTGTGGTTCTGTTTCTGTTCTCAGTAGATTCTGTGGTTCTTATTTTGTTCCCAGTTGATGATGTGGTTCTGATTTTGTTCCCAATTGATTCTGTGATTCTGCTTTCAGTAGATTCTGTGATTCTGATTCTGTTTTCAGTAGATTGTGTGGTTCTGATTCTGTTCCCAGTGGATTATTTGGTTCTGATACTGTTCTCAGCAGATTATTTGGTTCTGATTCTGTCTGACGTTTTAAATAGTCACAAATGATCTCAAATTTAGTCTTTAGCTTTAATACCTAGTAAAACATTTTATGAATAACATGCATCAAAATTGCATCGTGAACGTTTCAATAAAGGACACGCATTATCCCTGTATTAACATTTGCTTCACGTTTATCACACACCACTGTGGACTAAATAAGGGCCTGTGTGTTGTTGGATTGTCTCTTTCTGACCATAAGATTCACCCATAAAGATCGACATTGATCAGCTTATAAAGTTTATCTTGTGTCCTGGAATTCAAACAGTAGTTTATCGGTGTGTAAGCCAATATCAACACCCCCTCATTAGTCAATGGAAACACTGAGCAGTTGATAATCCCACTTCTCCTCTACAAAATCAGGGTTCAATATTCCCACCAGCATATTGGTCACGACAGGACATCCAAACTCCAGGTCCATTATCCTTTCCACCTGTTGCCTAAATCCAAGCAATCGATACATATTGATTGATGTAATGGTGATACGGGTTATTGGGCTGTGACGTTATACAACCAGTGTTTGATAAGTGCATCGTATTGCTTGTACATAAGTGATGGTATCAACTTAATGATAGATACTTACACCACGACAAGTTTCAATCTATGTGTAGTGAATAAGGATGGTTCTGAATTATTTACGGAACATTCTATCTTACAATAGTCGCCTACTGCATTCAGATCTGTATTATTACCTATTAACTATGTTCAAAACGACAAACTTTAAAGCGAATCTTTCTGAACCACTTAAGTAATCGAGTAGTAAAAGTTAACTAGCATCCACTGTTCTATTGTTGTTTCTTGCTGAGCCAAAATTTGAGCTGATAAAAAAACGATAGTTGGACAGAAAAATAACTCGCGACAGCTTTGCTTTATATCGAATGCAGATACAAGGTAAAAAGTCCATGTTAAATGTAGGAAGCTGAAGACAGCGTTGGTTTTTGTTATGGCAACTATATCATTGCACTTTAATCAATTACAGGCAAGAGAAGACCGAGTTTTCTCGTCTCAGATTAGAATGTTTATGTATAGATGTGTCGCAAATCATTGGGCGGTAACCACGGGTATATGTGTTAATGGTTACCACAACCACTCGTACTTTTTTGATAGATACGGAAGAGTAAGGTATGCCTGCCAACGTCATTCGAATTCCAAAAAACTGTACTTTGATCGAACAAATATTTTGGTAATCATTTAAAATGTCTATACTAACTTACATCAGATTTATGAACCAGTTGAAATCCTCGCTCCAGTTGCAGTGAAAGAAATTCCGAAGAAAATCGATTGTGAGTATTATATTTGTCTGGTCTAAATATAGTCAGTAATGATTATCTAATCAGAATTCATACACATCAAGAAAATGGACCACATAACACCTATCGCTTAACCTTTTTTGTTCGTGTTTAATTTACACCGTCTAAAACAGGTAAAACACAGATGAAATACAGGAGGGTAGAAGGAGATCAAATCGACATGGACGTCCGCCGTGTTAGTTAGTCAGTTAGAGGATCTGACAGGAATCAATGCTGGGACAGCCCTGAACTTTGTTAACTGTTAGCATGGTGTACAATTAGGTAACAAGAATAGACTCAAATCAGATAATTAGAGTATCAATACAATGAAATGAACCAGACACCTATCACATAGGCCTTTTATAACACACGTTCGTCATTAATTAGGTTCTATACAGTTTAAAGAGGTGTTACATTGTTTAGCATAATCTGTCATGCAGGATACCAGTGAGATAGTATCCCAGATGATTATAGGCTATTTTACAACTACTGAGACAGTGCGATCCTCCGCATTATAGAATTAAACGGGATGTTTTCAATGACAGTGGGGTCGATTGACTCAGCTATTGACTCTGTTGTAAATATCTAGTTTGCTGTCATCTAATCCAATTTTAACATTACAGTTCATTAGTCATTGTCAGAGTCTAAGATAAACGGGTGAGTAATCATGATAATTGTCAGAGCTCGGAATTTAGGGTTAAGTGATCATAATAATGACCGGACCTTGGATTAATGGGTGGATAAATAAGATAGTTGTCAGAGCATTGGATTTAAGGGTTCAATAATCTTGATTATTGCCACAGCCTGGGGTTAACGGTTGAATGCATGTGTTTATTTTCAGAGCCTGGGATTAACGGGTGGATAAAGATGATTATTGCCAGAGCATTGGATTAACGGTTGAATAAACATTTTTATTTTCAGAGCCTGAGATTAACGGGTAGATAAACATGATTATTTCAGAGCCTGAGATTAACGGGTGGATAAACATGATTATTTCAGAGCCTGAGGTTAACGGTTGAATAAACATGTTTATTTCCAGAGCCTGGGATTAACAGGTAGATAAACATGATTATTTCAGAGCCGGGGATTAACGGGCGGACAAATATGATTATTGCCAGAGCATTGGATTAACGGTTGAATAAACATGTTTATTTTCAGAGCCTGAGATTAACTGGTGGATAAACATGATTATTGCCAGAGCATGGGATTAACGGTTGAATAAACATGTTTATTGCCAGAGCATTGGATTAACGGTTGAATAAACATGTTTTTTTCAGAGCCTGGGGTTGACGGGTAGATAAACATGATTATTTCAGAGCCTGAGATTAATGGGCGGACAAATATCATTATTGCCAGAGCATTGGATTAACGGTTGAATAAACATGTTTATTTTCAGAGCCTGACATTAACCGGTGGATAAACATGGTTATTTTCAGAGCCTGGGATTAACGGGTGGGTAAACATGATTATTGTCAGAGCATTGAATTAGCGGTTGAATAAACATGTTTATTTTCATAGCCCGGGATTAACGGTGGATAAACATGATTATGTCAGAGCCTGGGGTTAACGGTGGATAAACATGATTATTGCCAGAGCATTGGATTAACTGTTGAATAAACATGTTTATTTTCAGAGCCTGAGATTAACCGGTGGATAAACATGATTATTTTCAGAGCCTGAGATTATCGGTTGAATAAACATGTTTATTTTCAGATCCTGGGATTAACGGGTGGATAAACATGATTATTGTCAGAGCATTGGATTAACGGTTGAATAAACATGTTTATTTTCATAGCCTGGGATTAACGGTTGATAAACACGATTATTTAAGAGCCTGGGATTAACGGTTGAATAAACATGATTATTTTCGGAGCCTGGGATTAACCGGTGGATAAACATGATTATTTTCAGAGCCTGAGATTAACGGTTGAATAAACATGTTTATTTTCAGAGCCTGGGCTTAACGGGTTGATAAACATGATTATTTTCAGAGCATTGGATTAACGGTTGAATAAACATGTTTATTTTTCAGAGCCTGGGATTAACGGTGGATAAACATGATTATTGTCAGAGCATTGGATTAACTGTTGAATAAACATGTTTATTTTCAGAGCCTGGGATTAACGGTGGATAAACATGATTATTTCAGAGCCTGGGATTAACGGGTGGATAAACATTTTTACTTTCCGAGCCTGGTATTAACGGGTGGATAAACATGATTATTTTCAGAGCCTAGGATTAACGGGTGAATAAACATGATTGTTTCAGAGCCTGGGATTAACGGGTGAATAAACATGATTGTTTCAGAGCCTGGGATTAAGGGGTGGATAAACATGATTATGGTCAGAGCATTGGCTTAACGATTAAATAAACATGTTTATTTTCAGAGCCTGGGGTTAACAGCCTATAAACATGATTATTTTCAGAGCCTAGGATTAACGGGTGAATAAACATGATTGTTTCAGCCTGGGATTAACGGGTGGATAAACATGATTATGGTCAGAGCACTGGATTAACGATTAAATAAACATGTTTATTTTCAGAGCCTGGGGTTAACAATCTATAAACATGATTATTTTCAGAGCCTAGGATTAACGGGTGAATAAACATGATTGTTTCAGCCTGGGATTATTGGGTGAATAAACATGATTATTGTCAGAGCATTGGATTAACGATTAAATAAACATGTTTATTTTCAGAGCCTGGGGTTAACAGGTAGATAAACATGATTATTTCATAGCCTGGGATTAACGGGTGGATAAACATGATTATTTCAGAGCCTGAGATTAACGGGTGGATAAACATGAGTATAGCCAGAGACTGGCATTAACGGGTGGACAAATATGATTTTTGCCGGAGCATTGGATTAACGGGTGAATAAACATGAGTATTGCCAGAGACTTGCATACATCGGTGGATACATATTATTGTAGCTAAAAGAATAAAGGATGGTGTCCCAATATTTTCTAAGCAGATTTAAAACATATTTGAAAATTGTCTGACTTGGATGTGAATGTTGTGGGTAAATAACATACCACAATTATATGAACATATATTGATAAACTGCTATTTGATTGACCATGAATATTGCTTACACACAGTGATGCTTTACTGTTCACATTTAACGCCCCCTGCTATCCTCCTCGCAAATATATCCAGCAATAGAACCATAAAAAGATTGACATGAGAACGTCACTATTTACTGACCATTTCATTTCTTATACACTTAAAATGTTGAATACTGATCGAGCTGAGGGCGAAAAAATCTTGTTTAAAAATTCAGTTATGTAACCAAATAAAACAAATTCAATCCAATATGTGCCTTAAACCCTTTTTGTGCATATGTTGTATATAGGCGAATCCTTTCTGAGTTTATCTGGTCATTTGTATTTGGCAGTTAAACGGTACTATAAACTGTATCAAAATGTCGACATCTTTAAACAACTGTGGTTGATGCTTATAGTATCATTTCATGTGCAAATTCATCAAAACGTCTGGATTCATCCTAGTATCGAAAAGGCTGCTCATTCAACTGGATTTTGCCTTTTATTTCATTTTAAGAATTTTATGATTAGAATATTTTTTATCCTCTTAAAAAAATTAGCACTTCCCCCACTTTTTTCGGCATTTTCAAATGATAAGAGGATATGTCAAGTGAACATAATTTGCAATGACGCTTCCAAGCGTTTTATTGCTCGTCTCTCTTTTAAGTTGACTTGCGGGCGTTACAGACCCCCAGCAACGTCAACATTTTCACAGTATTAACGCTAATGCAATTTATTGAAAACAGGTCATTGTTGAATGTGGATACTTGAAATATCTTAAAGGTCCTGGCTGAGATGATGATGAGTCGGCTCATGCAAGATGTGGTTGACTTTGAGGTTTATTCATGTATTTTTTTACAACTTGTATTCAATTAGCTGACTTGAAAGTTACAGTGATCAAATTAGGCGATTCAACCGGAAATGAAATCTAAGTTGCTTTCTGTCTGTGTGTTTTCACATGTTTGATGGAAGATAAGTGATTATTTTCTAAACCCCAAAGTAGCAACATTAATGTTGAACTAATTCAATTTTCTCAGTTTAGTGCAAGTAATCTTGCAATAAAAAAATATTTACTGAATCTTATTGAATATTAATATAGTGTTCAAACTGCACTCTGTAATATCATCTATATAATGAGTTAGGTAACTGGGTTGGAGCACACTTCTCTATGGCAAGCCGTTTTATCACTTTAACCTTTATTCTACATATGTCGAATTACTTTTGCTTTTATTTTATTTGTGTACAATTCTTTTCCATATATGTGAAATTTTTGTTTATTTATGTTGAAAAGATTTTCTCTTCTGTGAAAAACAATTACAGATTTGTCAAATAAAAATTTATTTCAACATATATTCAGAGCTACGTTTCGAACATGGTTATCAAGCATAACGGTGATAGTAACTACATGATCTCTGATATTACACAGAAGTTGTCATCCATAACAGTCTTATGTTGAATGTTATAACCAACTCCTATATACCTCCTAAACAAGTTATGTCATAATTAGGAGATAATAACTGAGGTTTGTTTTTATAATTATGACTTTTATCACATAATAAGGACTAATTATCTCTGATTATGATTTATTTAGTATCTCCTGATTATTGCAGCAACTTGGGGCTTATTATCTCATACTTAAAACTATTATCTGACGCTTAGGACTTATTATCTCCCACTTATAACTTATTATCTGACGCTTAGGATTTATTATCTCCCACTTATAACTTATTATCTCCCACTTAAAACTTATTATCTGACGCTTAGGACTTATTATCTCCCACTTATAACTTATTATCTCCCACTTATAATTTATTATCTCCCACTTATAACTTATTATCTCCCACTTATAGCTTATTATCTCTCACTTATAACTTATTGTCTCCCACTTATAACTTATTATCCCCCACTTATAACTTATTATCTCCCACTTATAGCTTATTATCTCCGACTTATAACTTATTATCTGACGTTTAGGACTTATTATCTCCCACTTGTAGCTTATTATCTCTCACTTATAGCTTATTATCTCCCACTTATAACTTATTATCGCCCACTTATAACTTATTATCTCCCACTAATAGCTTATTATCTCTCACTTATAACTTATTATCTCCCGCTTATAACTTATTATCTCTCACTTATAACTTATTATCTCCCACTTATAACTTATTATCTCTCACTTATAACTTATTATCTCTCACTTATAACTTATTATCTCTCACTAATAGCTTATTATCTGACGCTTAGGACTTATTATTTCCAACTTATAACTTATTATCTCCCACTTATAACCTATTATCTCCCACTTATAGCTTATTATCTCCCACTTATAACTTATTATCTCCCGCTTATAGCTTATTATCTCTCACTTATAACTGATTATCTCCCACTTATAACTTATTATCTCTCACTTATAACTTATTATCTCCACTTATAACTTATTATCTCTCACTTATAACTTATTATCTCCCACTTATAACTTATTATCTGACGCTTAGGACTTATTATTCCCCACTTATAACTTATTATCTGACGCTTAGGACTTATTTTCTCCCACCTATAGCTTATTATCTGACGCTTAGGACTTATTATCTCAAACTTAAAACTTATTATCTGACGCTTAGGACTTATTATCTACCACTTATAGCTTATTATCTGACGCTTAGGACTTATAAACTCTTGATAAGGACTAAAAATCTCCTGATTGGGACTTGTAATCGCCCAATTGAGACTTCGCGATTTTCACTTTGAATCTCCCTGTTAGGTCTTGAATCTCCAGATTTTCACTTATATTATCCATATTGGGACTTATAATATCCCGATTGGGGCTTTTTTTTATGCCGATTGTTACTTTATTCCTCCCGATTATGACTCATTGGTCCCCCCCCCCTATTGTAATTTTATTTATGTCAATCGTTACTTTATTTCTTCCGATTATGGCTCATTGTGTACAGATAAGAACTTTATATTTGTCGATTGTTACTTTATTTCTCCTGATTAATAACTCATTATCTACCGAATATAACTTTATATAGATCTATTGTTGCTTTATTTGTCCTGATCGGGTCTTCCCAATTAGAGCTTTTTGTCTCCGATTGTTACTTTATGTCTCCCAATGGATGGTTTACGTCTCACGAATTGAATCTTTTCTTTGGCAAATTTCACACATTAGGTATGCATTGGCTTCATCACTATTAAAACATTTACCATATAAATACTTGGTCGGTGATTTGTTTTTATAATAGTTCTATTCCGTCTTAATTTAAGAGTGGCAGTAAATGGTGTCTGTTGTCTTTATAATCAATAAATATACACCCATTAGACAATGCATGGGCGTTAGATCGCAGCTGTTAAGCAAACTGTATCCAAAAAATGATGTTTGTATTCGTTGTGTAACCATCGGTTCTATCTAGCTTCTTAGCCCAGATTGGTCCTCAGAATAAATAGCGGGCATTTGTAACCTTGCGTATTCGATCACTTCATGACAGTCACTTTTCTCAGTGGCATGAGTAAAGATTTAATACCAAGACTGGCTGACGTTGATTACCATGTAGTTGGATAATAATATTGATGCTAGATGGAGTCTCCATTCTGCAGATCTTATCTTAAACTTCTTGACTTTATAAGTCTAAGCCTTATCCAAATAATCCCGCATAATAGTCTTCTTTACTGTCACAAATTATATGAAACACTCATTGATTATCATTAATAATTAAAAGTCAGGAAAAACTATCTTCCTTTCATATACGTTTGCTTTGTTTTATGTGGGATTAGTATAGAAGGATAAGAAACATCGCTATTTCGAATCAGCGATCCATGATTGTATTACTCGGCTAGAATGTTCCTACGACAGCTGCATATTGTCCCATTCTTTCGAGTAACAGAGACTACAATTGATGGTGAGACTCAGAAAGGTAAGAAACATATTCCTTTATAAAAAAACGAATGAAAGTTCGCTCAAAAAATGGTTGTAAAGCTGAATTGCAGCATCAGTCTTAGGCTACTCATCTTTTCATGATAAAATAAAAGCAGGCAGGAGGCGGCTCCACAGATTGCTTTGTTTTGCGAAAGTAACCGGTTTTGTGAATGTAAAGGCTATGAACCCACACAGCGATCATGTTTATTGGAAATTTGTTTCTTTCCAATGGATACTAATTTAACTAGTTGTTGGTTTGAAAATACAACAAATGATGTGCTTTCCTACAAAAAATATCCTTAAAATTAAGCGATTTTATGCATAATCTGCTAGCCGAGTAGTACATGCAGGAATAACTGATTCCAGGTGTAAACCTTTACGGTATTCATCGGTACATAAAACGGGCTATTATACGTTTATTTTCTGTGGTTCTATTTAGGTATGGTTCTTTTCTACATGGAACCCTCACAGTAACTGTTTCAAGTATTTCTCACTTTATTTTTTAGATTAAAAAACCGTTTTTGTCAATATGGTTCCATATAGAACCACCCTCTTTTCTAAAGAACCCTCATTTGAGAACCAGAACCACCCTCTTTTCTAAAGAACCCTCATTTGAGACCCAGAACCACCCTCTTTTCTAAAGAACCCTCATTTGAGAAACAGAACCACCCTCTTTGCTAAAGAACCCTCATTTGAGAACCATTATTTCTAAGAGTGTACTGACTATCAGTACACAAAACCGACCAAATTACCTGTATTTTGTTCTATGTGGGTCTCAACTATTATGGCACTCACTTTATATCAGTCCACAAATCGGACCAATTTACGTTTGTTCTATGCAGGTCTCAACGTTTATGGCGCTTAGAGAATATCAGTACACAAATCGGACCAATTTTTCGTTACTTTGTTCTAGGCAGGTCTCAGCGTTTATGGCACTCACTGAATAACAGTACACAAATTGCACCAATTTACGTTACTCTGTTCTATGCAAGTCTCAACGTTTATGGCACGCACTGAATATCAGTACACAAATCGGACCAATTTACATTACTTTGTTCTATGCAGGTCTCAACGTTTATGGCACGCATTGAATATCAGTACACAAATCGGACCAATTAACGTTACTTTGTTCTATGCAGGTCTCAACCTTTATGGCACTCACTGAATATCAGTGCACAAATCGGACCAATTTACGTTACTTTATCTATGCAGGTCTCAGCGTTTATGGCATGCATTGGATATCAGTACTCAAATCCCACCAATTTACGTTACTTTGTTCTATGCAGGTCGCAGCGTTTATGGCACGCATAGAATATCAGTACACAAATCGGACCAATTTACGTTTGTTGTAAGCAGGCCTGAATTTGTACTGAATTTCAGTAAACAAAGAGTACTAGACTTCAGACGGTTTTATTGCTTTGATTACTTTTGTTAGGATGATATGGAAACTGGATAACTTGTATTATTATTCACAAAGTATTAACTATAATTGCAGACGAAGTACCTTTTCTCCTTCTTAAACTATGCCTGTAGTCCAAGGAAAAAAATTCAAATTAAAGCCAAACTAATGATAAATTTAAGATAAAAAAGACTTCTATAATACAATTTTTACTTTTCAATAACAAATTCATATTTAACATAAGACAATCATTTGTTAAAACACTCAATCATTGTCGTCAAAAACCTTTGTTCAGTCATTCGTTTCATGCGCATCAATGTTAACAAAAGAACATTTCATTAGGTTATATAGCTAATTAATCGAGTAGACTGTATGTTAGGTGACTGCATCATTGATGACTTTTACAATTTTCAATGAAAATTCCCATATATGAAATTGGTTACCACGTGCTAATAATGCTGAGCTATAGTAAAAGTTTGGCAGCGTGGAAACTGTGGAAAGAACTGAAATAAAGAAGTTCTTAAGTGTTTAGGTGTAGTTTGTATAGGTGCTGAATTTGACATTGCAGGTGGCTGACAAAGGCTTGCATAGATAGTTATTTAATACATTCATTTCGTGGTTTAAGTCAGTTTTGGTTTCCCTTTAAAGTACCACATAGGCATACACCTATCCTAATGAACACATTCCTCAGCGAAAGTGTAAGCTAATGAGCCATTCTATAACACAATTGCACTAACATTAATTTTACAGAAACGATTGCTTTAAAAAACCGTATTATATTTGGAAGACGCAAATGACGATTTGAGCAAAGACAACTGTATATGTGTCATCACGGAAGGTACTGTGCGGATAACACCAACAAATTAATAAGTGTTTAGACTTATAAGTCCGTCCAAACTTAGTCAATACACCCTTAATATGGACCATCAACTTCAACTAAGTCATCTGCACTGCCATGTCTCGCCATATACTGCCAGTTCGCATGAAGATCAGTAGAAATGGGAATTAGTATTCACTACACAACGCCAGAGGAATCCTCCAGCATGGAAACGATGTGTTGAGCACCAGATTCTGCGATAACAGCCCCTTCTAATAAGCCACTTTCCCTAGATGTGGTAAAGCTGTGGCGTACAATAAGAAAGCTAGCAGTCGTAGCTTGTAAAAACTCGTACAAGAGAGGCTGATTGTTTCCCTGGAAAAAGACATCATCACAAGGGGAATCAACAGCTTTCCTCCCCTTTCACCAGGAAACAAATTGTTGAGCATGGAATACTCTGGATTACATTTGAACCAATCTCGAGTTTTCTAAATCGTGATAGTGCTTCTTCATGAGGGAAAATGCAATTTAATCCCTTTTATCCTATAAATGAGGTCTCTTCGGAAAGTGAACAAGACAGTTTTCGACACTTCCAGCCATGGTAGGTCTTTTCTTGCCGAGGGCATAATAGTCAGAAAATGGGATTGGTTGAAGCTGAATCTAGCGTCATACAAGTGTATGTGAATTTGTTACACTCTCCTGCAGAGGTTCAAAGCCTATCAATCGAGGGGCTCCGTAGTTGTACTGTAACAGATAGAATGAAAGGATGGTAAGCATATATTATTACCACCATAGCTTACAGAATAAAAGTATAGAATAAACTGGGAAGAAAGATAAGGAACTGATTGTGGATCAACGGTTTACTGATCAAACCATCATCAGGAGTTATATATAGGCCCTATAATTATAGACTGGAGATTAGGTCCTAATAAATCATCGATATCTTTGATTTCATGAGATTACCAATACCTCAAACTATGTTATAACTGATGCAAAATTACACTAAAATCTCAAAACCAAAACAAAAACATTATTTCTATGGAATAATCATTCAGGAGAATCACAATGCAAGATAAGAAATAGCAGAAATATTAGCATTAAATCTGCGCAGAGTGATATTTTCCCTGTAATTACATCACAGTCGTCATTGTACTTGGGCTTCAATATTGTTAAGTGCAATAGGGGGCAAAGTTGAGATTCTTCGATTCAATTTTCCACACTTTCTAAATTATACAAACGTACTAAATCCAAAAAAGTACACCGCATTAATATTGATAGAGATCAGCAATTTAATTACTTTTAAACTGATACTATGGAAATTATTATTTAAAATATGAAAGGAAACAAAAAATGAATCACAGAAACAATGTTTTTTTTATAGATTATAACATCAACGAAAACGGATGCTCCTAATTGTTTGATGTCAGAAGTGGAGAATTGCCGACCGTTATGGGTTATAGAATAGAAGAGAGGAGAAGAATCATGGCTAGATGTTTACCATAGTTAACATATGTAACAGACTGTCACTGAGAAACTCATAGCCTAACATAATTACCATAGGTAAAACACAATGAGCACAACCCACAACTCGCAACATAATATAATCAATATATGTAAGACATTAGCAACCCCTTTCCCATCCCCCAACTCACAACATAATATAAGTAACATATGTAAGACACTAGCAACCCCTTTCCTATCCCCCAACTCAGATCATAACATAAGTAACATATGTTCGACACTAGCAATCCGCCCTCCCCACATTCACAGTAAGGGAGTCTCAACGGATATCACTTGTCCTCCAAATCATATATTACAACCATATGAACTACACTTTCTTAGAGGCGTAAATCATCCACTTGGATGGAAAACGCCAATAATCAAATAACCAACCAACCAACACTTTCTTGGTCTTATGAATTTGATGTCTTAAACAACATACAAGTTATTACTGCAAAAAACGTACTGTTGAAACAGATTTTTCTGGTATGGGATATTCGCAGGCGAACGCCCCATTTTCTCTCTCTGGAAGTGGTGGATGGTATCCTCTATGGTTTTGGTGCATCCCAATTGTAGATATATCCTGAAATCACAAGAAACAAAATACAAGTGTCCATTCTGGTATTCGAAATGTCCAACTATCGATTTATGTTATTAATTGATGTAGTTTTTAGGTATTGTTATTGAACATAAGAAAATATTAGTTTGATATTTAAAGATGTGCCGATGTTTATCAATATACGTTAATTGGAACATTCTTTCATTAGTATTGGTCCAGCTAGATACACGCCAGGGCTCAATCTAACTGCAATCAGGGACTTTCTTATCTGTCCTCGTGGCCAAATATATCAATGTCTGCTCGGGTACACAGATATCGAACAAGTAAGTTACATCTGCCAACGCAAAAAAAAGAAAAAAGAAAAAATATTGGTACAGCCGTGTGTCACAAGAAACACGCTCCAGTAAGATTGACAATGGAACAAAAATGTTTTATTGCTTTTGTGTTCTATTCTGTCGCCTATCATGCTTAAGAATTTGATAATTTAAATGTCCACCCAATTTATGTGTATGTTACTGGGGGGAAAAGTTATTCACGGATCAGCAAGTTTTCCATTGAAATCGTGAGATTATGAGGAACCAAGTCATTCCTTCTGTTATTAACATATGACTGAGTAATAGGATCTGACAAGCGAAAATGTTGGGAATTTCTGAAATCATACAAGGCACTGTTTTGAATGCTAACAGTGTCAGAGATACAAATCGATTGGTCCAGGCCATGAGACATTGATCTAAAGAGGAAGAGATATAGGACAATGTGGAATAAAGATACCATCTTATGTACAGTAGACCCTTGTGAAATCGTTTGCGTGTCATTACCTATACCTTGGTTACACGATGATAAACGATGTCAGCCCGGGTTATTGGTTCAACTGATAGAACATCATCTATGATCTGGCTTTTGTTTTCCCGTACTGCACATACATTCAATGATATTAAACACACTTCTAATGTTAACTTCTGGCCAAATGCATTCTAATAATTAATAGCTTTGAACATTAATAACTTACACTTAAGGCCAAGTCGTGAATCACGTATGTCTAGAACTTATACTTAAGGCCAAGTGGTGAATCACATATGTCTAGAAACTACACTTAAGGCCAAGTGGTGAAACGACTATATACATGTACTCTAAAATAGGTAGTTTTATCTGGTATTTGTCATTTAAACAAAGCTATCAAAGTAGGTGTAGATTATTGTCTCAAAAACGACCAAACACAAAATCCATTTTGGAAAGACGTTTTTGAGAGTTGGCATTTGTTTGTGAAAAAATCGTCGCCTAAATATAATGATGAAACATGTAATGGGAAATGTAAAAGAGACTTCAAAATTAAAGATATTTTTTAGACTATTATAAATTAGT
>JAVFBW010163147.1:0-11539 GCA_034783835.1 Mopalia ciliata
CCCCCCCCCCCCCCCCCCCAAGGCTCATTTATTTATCATCAATTACACAATCCGTGTTACGAAAAGTTTTGAAATAACTTTTGGTTAATTGTAATCAAGCCATGACGTAATACAGACTAATAATATGAATGCTAATTTTTTCACAATAATGGAAGAAACTGGCTGCCTATATGATCCAGTTGTTAGTTATTGTACAATACCGAATAAAGGCGCGCCATACTAATCTAAATATCTTAAATGTGTAATGAATCGTTCTTAAACATACCCTTTTGTCTTCATGGAATCCGTTTATTCCATCGGCCAATAGTTGACCCTATGTCGCTATACACTGGTCTGTACTTTTTTGACAGGTGGCGTTATAATAGAGAACGGAACCTATTTGAATTCTCAAATTGAACTGTATGATGTATATTAATGATATTATGGCCAATATTGACATTTGCACTACTATAGAGGTAAGAGCCAGTAAAGAAGAATTTTTGATGAAATGTATATAATCCCGAATTATGAACTTAAGTATATGTTGGGCGCCTTAATAGGAACAAGATCTAACTACAATCGAATTGCCAGAGAGTTATCTCCCTTGTCATATTGAGATTAAACGTTCACACCGCATGCATGTTAAAGTACCAAATGAAGATATATTGTTTGTCTGATGTAATAACTATATTTCCCTGAATATCACATAATGTAAAGTATAGCCATAATAATCAAAACTCTAGACATTTTGGCAGCCATATTGTTTCGGTATGAATTTGTATTTTTATTAAGTCATACCATATTCTATAGTTGTAAATTGACATTTTGTCCAACTAAAATTTAGTCTTTACAGAAGTATTAAAAGTTCAAACTATAAACGTGTTTTAAAGACCTCAATTTGTGATCAGTATAAAATATCATCTTCTTTAATGTTGATATAGTATTTTTGTTTCTAATGGATTATTCCGCCTTTTAAGCTGTTTTATGTTTTATGTCATGCGTTACATTTCGACTTGGCTTTTGTGGCCGGTTTAAGTTAGAATTTCGAAAGGAAATAAAATAAATTATTATACCCTTTTTTTTGGGTACAATCAAACATTGACTTGGCTGGATCTGACTTTTCACTGAAAACATGAAAGTTTATGATTTGTATCTTTACTAATACTATGATCACATAATAAGTAAGACTTTATGGATTTTCAACTTCTGGGTAGAAGTTGAAAATATCATAAAGTCTTACTTATTATGTTATGATCCCAACTTCTAAATGCCACTCAAACAAGTTAATACTATGATCGTTAATAAAATCGATTTAGTATTTCGAACTGAAACCCTATTGAAATGGTACGTTCGTGACTTACCAGGTTACCAGACTTAGTCTGTTTAAGGAAGTAATTGGAGCATTAAGTTCAAGTGACAAAGTTTGTGATAAGAACAGATACAAATTGTTTTTTCTTTCAATAACGTTTACAAGACGAAAAAGAAAAACCCGACAAAACTCCCAGCACTGTGTACCAGTGTAAAAAGCAATTTATCTCGTCCAATTATTCCCAGAATTTGAGGGCATGGTATTTATATTTTCAAGATGTTCACACTTTCATGCGGGATTTCGAAAAAAGTAGTCTCCAGGAAATAGGACGAGGTTGTTTCTATGTCATTGAAATTATCAAATGTTCGACAGATTATTTGTTTTTTTAATTTAAAATATAAGAACAAGTACCAAACGTTTGATTCTGTCAATATGTCCGAATACATGTATTTTGTTTATCATAATATACTATGGAATAATCATAAATGAAATAAATTGACGCTTTCGAATGACTTCAACAGAATTCACCCTTGTATATGTTCAACAGTAAAATACGCCCGAAGTTTTATTTAAGATTCGGGTGAGAAGTTCAACCATATTGAGTCGGGGAATATATTATCAAAACAGTCTCTTGACAAAAGAAGAAAAAACAGAAATAACAACATCAATAGCAAAAACCCTCATGTTAACAAAAAACAAAACAAAACACAAAAACACAAACCCGCATGTGGACAAATATCAATGGCAAAATACGTTCACTTTGTTCCAAATATCGCAATGCATTAACAACATTATTGTGCCCGCAGTCTGGTAACATGTATGTAGTTTCTTAAAGTTACATTTAGTTACTTAAACTTTTTTTAGACTAAATTCGGGTGGGTGAAACATGTTCCATTTGTAATGATGCTCAACATTCGAAATAAGTGACTATCAGGCAAAGTGGAACATATCTGACCCACGGTCGAAATGGCGCTCTTGACTGTCTCAAATTGTCCATTACATGCTACTAGTAGCATCTATGAATGTAAGTAAGACTTTTTAGCTCATTGTATGGTGTGCTAGCTCAATTGGTCTGAGGTCTTGAATCCACCTGTACATTTCCCCTTGAATATTTCATAAGAATAACTTCACATGTGTTCTGCTAAATAGTGACTAACTGAGTTTCCTTGTTTATTGTAGATGAGTGTGAGGATGAGACGCCAGTCCTCTCATACATCAGGGGAAAATGATATTAGAATGCGGAACAACCGGTCGGGGAGCCACGCCCTGGCCGACAGCCCGCCGTCGTCGCCCTCCAGTAGCACAGAGCGAGGGAATAGAGCCTGCTGTTTTTGTTGGTGCTGTGGTTGTTATTCTTCTTCATGGTGAATGCATGTTGTTTTTAGATTGTTTTCGTTTCACTTTCTTTCATGGCATCAGTGGATATCTAGAACAGGTGTTTCTTTAGGTACATTGGGCCGCGAAATCCATACCAGGGAAGCGGCCCTAAAACCACAATTTCAAACAATTAGGTGCATTATTAGAACTTAGCACAGAACAAATGTAGCCCAGCTAGAGAATTTTGGGTTTTACCACTTAAGATTTTCTTGCAAGATTACAAGCATATTCTTCATTCGTTCCTGACAATGGTTCGTTCAAATAGTCATCGTGTTTTAAACCCGTTCTATGTATATAGTACTTCAATGTTATTTACAAATAAAACATGCTTAAACAGTAAACTTATTACGGAACTTCGGAAAGCAACTTAATAATTGTACCATAAGCGTGTTTGATATAGAGGGACTGAACTTACCGGCGTTATATCCACCTATCTTGGGATTAAAAACCACCATGTGTGAACGAATGTCGGCTACATTTATCAGTAAGAAGAAATTCACGCAGTAGCTCCAAACCTTATCTTGCGTTACTTAGAACATAAACATGCCATTGGCCAATAATATAATCCACTTAAACAAATTGGATATGGCGATCATATTGGCTTTTGAAAAATACATGTTCTAGTCAGGTATGTGATTGCATTTGTTACACAAAATGAAATAAAACCAGTCTGGACCATCCGGGCTAGAGACCCCCAACAAGTTTGGTAGGATAGGGTAAGGAATGATGTTTGGGAAAGGCCTGGTTCACAGATGCCTTTCTTTATTTGTTTGGGGTTTAATGCCGTACTTAATGTTAGTGCACTTACCTGACGGTGTGCCAGCCAAATTGGCAAAGGGGTTAACCCTTGACAACACTGCCAATAAAGAAAGACAAGGCAGGGCACAAACAGGACAGTTGGAGAACGCGATACGACATCGGAAACAGATCGGCTCCATCTTGCCCTTTAGCTCCGAAAGCACAAGGCCTGCATGAATCTCCCTCCAAACCCTTTGCACCAAATGTACAACCATGTCGAAACAATATAACGCATTTTTTTCTGATCTGAGCTAATGGAATAGCCAAGTATGTTTCGTGACATCATAACTTAGTGTTCAGTACGAATACAAGCTTGCAACATCGTTTAAAACAATGGTTAGTTGATGCCTCTACTGAGTTGTTCCAGAGGGCTAATTTTAGGGCACCATTACTCACTGTCTAATGACAATATATTTACACTTAGTTGTCGTCATATACTCAATATATCCGTACTAATAAAGTATTCTTAGTTATGAAATAATCCATTCAGAGAATGTATGTGCGAATCCCACGATTAAGATGTAGAATTTGATTCTTTTCAAGGAGGCCACCATCTTGTATTTTAAGCTAGAAACTTTGACAGCTGGAACGCAGGCTGCGTGGAGCGATTTTATAAATCATTGGTGCTTGCTTTTTTTGTAAATAGGTTTTTATGACTACCTTGGTCTTTGGGCATACCAAATATTTCGCACCTTGCAAACATGATAATGTGTCCACTTATCACTACTGGATCCGCAGATTGAAAGTTATCACGCGAAAATATTACAGTTTACATCATCCTCCAGTTTGTTGTAGTGCATCGAACATTGCTGTGTGAAAAATAAAACACGTGGGCAAAAATTGAAGCTTTGTCTGGTTCACCTGGTTTTCACTGTCCTAGGGCAAGTTGCTCAAAGCCCTAATTACTTTAATCCACTATTAGATGACGTTACTCCATGTTGTTAGTCTAGCTGTATAACCCGGTTTTAGCAACTACTCGCCTTACGAGGAACTGGCCCCAGGGACCGGTTACTCGAAGCATTATTAAATTTAATCCTCTATTAGATGACGTCACGTCATGTTGTAGGTATATCTCTAACCCGGTGTTAGCGATTTAATCTGGTGTTAGCGACCAATACTCTTTGGAGCAGCTGGCCCCTGGACAACAACGAACCCGGTCAATTTTTATATAGTTATATAGTTAAACGATACCCACTGTTTAAACTGATGCCATGGTTGTTATCACATTCATTTGAAAAGTAACTTTAATCTTTACGATTGGTTTGAATGCGTTTTCTTTATTTCTGTATTGTACCTATTCTATAGTACTCACTAGTTAACGTGGTCGATGTTATGCTGTGTCAAAAACACTGCTGATTTATGTTAGGGGCGCACCACCACACAAGTAGACTGTTATCGTTTCTTGTCATGTATTAATAGCACATATTGGTTACACACTCATTTATTTAGATATATTTAATGTTTTGTTTTATAGTCTGTTGTACCATATTTTTTAGGCCTAGACAAAATATAAATATCATAATCCTGGGAATTACATTAAGTAAAATTCTGGAAAATCTGTGACTGATGTTGATATTACGAAAGAAATAAGGCGGTATTTAACTTATGTTGATGTCATGACGAATGTAAGGCGGCGTGAGACTTACATGTGTGTTGATATGATGAAGGAAATAAGACTGCGTGTGACGGATATTAATGTGGTAAAAGGAATGAAGCTGTGTGTGACTGATGTTGATATGATTAAAGAAATAAGGCTGTGTGTGATTGGTGTTGCTATGAACAAAGAAATAAGGCTGTGGGACTGATATTGATATGATGAAAGAAATAAGTCTGTGTGTGACTGATATTGATATGACGAAAGAAATAAGGCTGTGTGTGACTGAAGTTGATATGACGAAAGAATTAAGGCTGTGTGTGACTGATGTTGATATGACGAAAGAATTAAGGCTGTGTGTGACTGATGTTGATATTACGAACGAATCAAGGCTGTGTGCGACTTATATGTGTTTTAATATAACGAAAGAAATAAGGCTGTGTGTGACTGATGTTAATATGATGAAAGAATTAAGGCTGTGTGTGACTGATGTTGATATGACGAAAGAAATAAAGGTGTATGTGGCCGATGTTTATATGATTTAAAAAAAGGCTGTGTGTGATACATGTTGATATGATGAAAGAAATAAGGCTGTGTGTGATACATGTTGATATGATGAAAGAACTATGGCTGTGTGTGACTGATGTTGATATGATGAAATTAATAAGGCTGTGTGCGTCTGAAGTTGATATGATGAAAGAAATAAGGCTGTGTGTGAGTGATGTTGATATGATGAAAGAAATAAGGCTATGTGTGACTGATGTTGATATGATGAAATAAATATGGCTGTGTGTGACTGATGTTGATATGATGAAAGAAATAAGGCTGTGTGTGACTGATGTTGATATGATGAAAGAAATAAGGCTGTGTGTGACTGATGTTGATATGATGAAAAAATAAGTGTGTGTTGATATACATGTTGCTATAAATAAAGAAATAAGGCTGTGTGCCGTTTATGTTAATATGAAGAAAGAAAATAATGGTGAATGACTGATGTTGAAATGATGTAAGAAATAAAGCTGTCTGTGATACATGTTGCTCTGAATAAAGGAATATTTGTGCGCCTTGTATATTGAAATGATGTAAGAAATAAAGCTGTGTAAGATTTACATGTTGTCATTAAAGATATGAGATTGCTATTTGCTGATTTGATGGATGTAATTAAGCATTCACAGAAATGGCACACTGTCATTAATGGAGGGGAATAGTCTTTACTTTATACATCCGAATTCATTGGATGTTTCGATGGATATTCAGTTTTATTATAATGATTTATTTTTTTTTGTTGTATTAATTCCATTTGTATTTAAATAATGAGAAAATTATAAGACTAAATTTTATCCAAGTTTCTTCTATTTTCCAGCCTTACTGTGAAAAATGGTGATGATGGCCCGGACAACTCTAAAGTTCTAGGGCCAATAAACGAAAAGGACGACCCGTATGTATTCAGTAATACGCATATTATTCTGTGTCTTTAGGTATTTTTATTGAACATATGTCTTCCAAAGAAACCTGCAACGAAAAACAAACACATGCAAAATAACACCAACTGAAAAAAATGCAAAATTAGTGTACCAGCGTAAAGGATGTGAGAAAGGTGATTAATTGGACGTTACATCTGTGCTCACCTGTCCCAAATGCCGAAGTGAAGTTTCTTTTATTGGGATAACATTTTCTTACTTTAATCTGATTCGAGTTCGGAAAACTTTGCAAGTCGAAACAACCTGGGAATGGAAGCATGGCGTCAACCTCAAATCTTACAAATAAACCCCTTCAGACAGCCTGGGGTGTTAAATCGGGTTACTACTACCTAGTTTCTTTGCTCTGTTCCAAATATTAAGGCCTACAATCGAACAGGCCATGCCGTTATAAGAGCGAAATAACAAAAATCATTAGTTAAACCCCAATCTGAGAAACAACAAACTATTTGCCTGGGCTGTTACATTTTTGTTACAATTCACCAGTATAATATGTGTTTTTTATATTCCAGGCCTACAATGGAAGATATTAAAATGTGGGGCGAATCATTCGATAAACTCATGAAAAGCAATGGTAAGATAGATCTTGTTTACAACAAAGAATTCAATTTACTTATATCGCAATGAAGTTTGATCAACTGAATACCAATTTACTGACGTGATGTGAGCTAAGTTCAGTTCTGTCAACCTCTAAACGTTTCCTCAATCTAAGGATCTTCCCGAAATCGTTCTCTTATTTACAGAGAAAGATTCCTGCATCTTTTCTGTAATTTACTGAGTATGATCCACACATTCTCGAGATTATCCTCTGAACTTCGTAGGATCGTCTACTCTTGTTGTCATGAGAGTGATGATTTAACCTTAACTTTTCACCTAGGAACTAAGTTCCCCAAATCTCCACAGAAAGACTGTAGAAACAAGATCTTAACAGAACACAGGGCTTTCTGGTATATTTACACATTGTAAGTTAAAGTTTATTAAATCCTGTGCCACTGGTGCGAGCACACAGGACAAACAATGTGACTTAACTCTATTCTGGTCAATATATACTAGTACTATAGAAGTCTATTAACTAGAAGTATGTAACTGCCATATAGTCATGTCCACGGCATTGTAGACCAGCAAGAAACGATGACGTCACATTTCAGACATGTTTCTTTACTTGTGAGGAACTGTGGGTAATTTCATCCACGATCAGCCTCTGCTTATAGCAATAGCTTTCGTTCAGACGATTGGCTTAAAATTTGTCAATTTAGTTGCCGTTTATGATCAGGCACATATTGCACTAGGTAGATGTGTTTCGTTTAGTTAGAACTGCTATGACCGGGGAATGCCAGAAGTTTGCCATTATGCATCATTTTTTTAAAATGCATTCTTGTGAATTCTCTTGTGTGCTACCTCACATAATAGGTTATAACAGGGGGCTCGGTCCCCAATGCCGGCTAGCTGATCTAAATGTCAGTTGCATACTTCTAGTTAATATACTTCTGATACTACTCACATACACTAGAGTTCACTCATTCACTCACTCATTCACTCACGAACGTCATCTGGGTTTCCAGGTCGCAAGGTCTTCCGGGAGTTCCTGCGATCAGAATATAGTGAAGAAAATATGCTTTTCTGGCTAGCATGTGAAGAACTTAAGAAAGAAGAAAACCCGGAAGTAGTAGAAGAAAAGGCCAGACTGATATACGAAGATTACATATCTATACTTTCTCCTAAAGAGGTAAGTGCAATAATCCCCATTTCTGTGGATTATCATTGCTTCATATGGATTAATATTGCCTGCTCAGACGTTAAACTGCCAGTCTGATTTTCGAAATATTATCTATGTGCTGCGCGAAAGGCATCTTCTTTCTCTGTCGATCCTATGTACTTCACCTGAAAAGATCATTTTGCAAAAATGCCCAAATTCTAGAGAGAGAAAAACCCACCTTGCATATTTATTTCAAAGTGGAAGCGGGTCTCATTAGAGATTGCAGAATAGACGTTATACTATCCGCCCTTTTCAAACTGTATAATCTGGCTTCAAGATTTTAGATATCACATCAACTTCGCTTTTAAAACATGAATCTAAACTAAAAGTACAATTGCTGGTTATAGTTGGTAGTAATAGTTTTATTTTTCTTTCATGTTTTCTTTTCACGATTTAAATATTTAATAATATCTACTCCCATATACGAATATAATTCTCTGAAGAACAATAGTTGGTCTGTATCGCGTATTTTAAACTTGTCCTGCCTGAGATAGCAATAACCTCACTGATGATTGGTCCTCCGTTTCGTGTCCTCTTTTCCTCTGATGGTGTTGTCCCCTATAGTTCAAGCAAGATAAATTTTCGTAATATAACGAAACGAAATCACACCAGATTTTGGCCCGCTAAATCACATCGTTTTAACTATTTGAATGAAATTGAACATGTTGTTGGAAAGGAAAGAAACGAACTTGAAGTTAAAGACATGATTTTGCTTGTTTGGTTGACAGGTTAGTTTAGATTCCAGAGTTCGAGAAGTGATTAATAGGAACATGGTGGACCCCACACCTCATACCTTCGACGAAGCACAGTTGCAAATATTTACTTTAATGCATCGTGACTCATATCCACGATTCTTGAACTCACAAATCTACAAAAAATTACTGCAGCAAACTTCATGAGGATGGTCGTTTTATTCAATGTTATTTTGATACTCGTGTTGTGGGACCTCGAAGCGGAATTTATTTTCCGGGCATCATCGACAGTGCAGAGGGAGGCGAGAGAGATGCACGAAATCAATGGAATAAGGATATATATAAGCTCTCTATCAGCTGTGGTTCTGTGTTGACACGACGGACAACTGTTTGACAACCCAACGTTCTTGGGGATGTGTATGCAGAGCAGGATGGTCACGTGATTCTCCATTTCTTCAAACACACCCACACGCACACACAGCTGTTAGTTGAGATTAGAATGCTTAGCAGGAGCAATGCCTCTGACACTCCTTGTCACCGTATCCATGGCGAAGTTTCTCACAATTTTGTGTCTCCCCAAATTTGACACTAGGCGCTGGTTGTTTGTAACTCTTCACCACCAGCTCTATTGTGCCATTGGCTAGGAGACTCTACTGGCTGTGTTTTTCTTATTGTGGAGTCACGAATTCCACAAAGGATTTATTCGGATATTCCTAGTTTCTTTAATACCATGTTCGTCGGCACCATTGCCATTTTTGATGTATTCCTTTACTTTTACTTAAGGTTATTTTAACGTTAGTTTTATAATGTTTATGTTTTTATTTCAAAGAACTATTGATGCTGTCATTTGACAACATATCAATGTTAATCATTTATATAGATATATATATATATATGTATATGTGAAATTGTCAATCAAATATAGATTTTCTCAAGCACAAATTCGAACAAAACATGTGACGTCACTGATTATGCCTATATGACGTGATGAAGGGACTGAACTCCTGATGGGAGCGAAAACTCGTACGGTTGACGGTAGCCTAGGGACCAATGTTTTCCAGTGTGTTTTGTAAACAGACTTGTGGATTTTTTTTTTAATTCAGTGTTCACAATGCGGTTTGTTTGCTTGACTTGTAGCAGCTTTGTTTGTTGTTGTTGTTGTTGTTACAAAAGGATTTATGGATACTATAATCATAAGGGGAGGGTAATCCTGATTTCATGAACTTGGGATTTTATGTGATTTTCTATTATAATGTATATGTCAGGTATTTTTCGTTTTGGTCAGTTCTGTCTCAGAACACAAATGATAAGCGCGCAATCACAGTACAATCGAGAGCTACGGAAGTTTCCAACAAATTCAGAGATATTGATTATTATTTCTTAACGAGCCTTCAAGTTTTAATTTCACGGGAAATGTCCATCTATTAGCTTGAATAATTATTTTACTGCATATTATTTCTATGGAGAATAGAGAAATGTTATGACTTAAAGAAAGACGCCATTCCAGGATGAATTTACGAGAAGTCATGCATTACACATCTCTGCTTCAGGGCGCAATCCCTTTGCCTGGGGCGCTATTCTACGTTGTTCTAGCTTAATTAACCATCTGTCCTGTTTATAACTCTTAAGCTTTGGTCAGCCAATCTGATGCCACATACTTAATATAACACTCAACCGGCGACATGGGTTTTTGCAAGGCATATAAACAGTCCCGGAGTTACCGAAATACATAAAAGGCCATTGACCTAACCCACGGGTATCTGGGTATAACGGGTACATAAACGCCACCATTTAAATAAATTTGGGGACCCAGTTAATGAGTTTGGCCTATGGCTCAGATATGAGTTTGTCCTATGGCCAAGTGAAATCCAGTCCGGCATATAAAACCATTACTAGTAACTCGAGTGCACAAACTAAGCCGTTTATCGTGTGAACATGTAAAAGCAATTGCATAGATGCTGAGCAGCGCTGGTTTTTCTATTCCTCTGAATTTAAGTATTTTGCTGTAAACATTCAAACTAGTGTAACCACCAGCTTTCAATACTTATGTTTATTTAACTGGTTTTCACAAGTCTAAGGATTATGTGGACGATCGATTTGTTGCAGTAAAGTTTCATGGGCGAGTCTGACAAAAAGCCTGATACTGGGTGTTTTGCTTTATTAGAAATGTGTTCTGCTACCCTGGGTATTTTGTCTCCCTCGTTTAATTATCCTGATGAGATAAGCCTTTTTAAAAACACTAAATTATCTCTTGGTGGACCCCTGTAGCAGTAAAATCAGATGCCAAATAAGCCGTATAGTTTTTACTGGTAATTCTCTTACCTGGGCAAAGTTGAATTGTGTCCAGTTACAGTTCAAAAGCCTGGTCCGTAAGAAAATGTTATATTACACCTGCCTATTGTAAACATGTTCGAATTGGAGTCATTTTTTTAAAATAACTTCATCATACTTTAATCACAGTACTGTGCTGTTTTACTGCGTGTGATATTATTTAATTGAGTTTTGTTTTTGCTAACAGCTTTTTACAAGATAAAACAATTGTATAATCATAATATC